>SJYH01009161.1:9536-19672 GCA_006408735.1 Sylvicapra grimmia | reverse complement strand
CCCTGCTCACTGGCGGCCGCGCTGCCCCCTGTCCCTGGGCTGCCCCCTCAGCCTCTCCTGCCCCTCTGGCCCCTCCGGGAGCCCTCACCCCTGCCCAGCTCCACTCCTCACCCCTTTATTTCCTGGGTCCAGCTCTCATCCCTGGACTTGCCAGGTGCCCACGCGGCCTCTGGGCAACCCTCCCCTGGAGGAGCCCTGTCCACCCGGGCCCCTCCTGGCGGAGGTCCTGCCCTTGCTCTCTGCTCTTCTCTGTCCCTCCACCCACACCCTCCTCTGGCCCCTTGCTGCCCCCAGTTTTCGGGTCACCTGCCTCTCTCCAGCTCCCGCTGCTGGTCCTCAGGCCCTGGGCTCTGGTCAGCCCCTGTGTCCTGGGGGGCTGTGGGCTCAGCCCTGTGCTGCCTGCTGTGGACACGGAACCCAGCTGGCCCTGCAGCCCTGCCCCCAGCTCTGCTGCTGTGCTCAGCCCCAGACCAGTCGGGACCCACAGTCCCTGCACGTGGCCCTGCCCTGGGACCCACGCCGGCTCCAGTGGCCTGTCTGGGAGCCGTCACTGCCCTGGGGTCCTCTCCCTTCTCTGCCCCTCAGATCAGGCCCTCCTTCCATCCTGGCTGGTCCTCATGCCCGCCCAGCCCCGGCCTCCAGAGCCCCTGGTCACGCGCAGACCTCCCCTCCCGTCTCCAGCCCGTCCTGCTCCTCGACGGCCCACAGCCCCCCGAGCTCCCCAGTCCCGGGCAGCAGCGCTCTTGGCACGGTGCACCCTGCCCGAGTTCCGTCCCCGCGCTTGTCCCGCACCGTGACTAGGGGCGGCTGCCTCCCCCAGGCCCACTCGGCTGCTCCAGCCCCTCCGGGGGTCCCGAGGCCGGTCTCCCTCCAGGGGTCTCATTCCTGTCCCTGTGCACTCATCCTCGGGGTCCCCACTCACCCATGGTGGGGGCCGTGGAGGGGGCTCCTCTGCAGCCCGGGGCTCCGGGCCCCTTCCCTGCTCTGGCCCCAGATGCATGTGGCTCCTGGGATCTGTGCGCTGTGTCTGCAGCCCTGCTCCCTGGCACTTGTGACTTGGCCCCCCAGAGGTGTGAACTCCCTGCCCCCAGTCCTGCAAACTTGCGAAGTGGGTTGAAACCTGGTGGCACAGCTTGCTTCCTGAAGTTCCCCTTTCTTCTGGGTGTTTTCTGCCTCAGAGGGCCTGCGGGAGTCCAGATGCGGCTGAGGTGCCTGGTGTGGGTATCTGTGTGGAGGTGGGTGAGAGAGGCCCTGGGGCCCAGGGGAGCAGGGGGAACCCCAGCGTCACAGTGTCACCGTCTGCAGGTATCACGCCTGTTGCTGCCCTGCAGCCCGGGGCCTGGGCCCCGCACCTGAACCCTCTGAGCCTTCCAGCCCTCTGGGTTCCTGGGCTGCCCTGGACAGTGTGGCTGTGCCATCTGATGGCTTCAGTGTCAGGCCCAGGGTCTGGAATTTCAGGAGACCTCATAGCCCCCATCCCAGAGGCGTCGTGTGCGGGGGGCAGGGCGCCCCTCCTCCGTGCTTGGTGGGCAGCCTGCCTGCTGTGGGGAGGGGCTGCGGAACGTGGGTCTGGATCTGTGTCAGTGTCCTGGCCTCCGGTCACCAGCCCGGCAAGCTGTAGTCACAGGCGCCTGCACTGCTCACGAACCACGTAAATTGTAACCTGCTCAGCTCACAAGTGACGAGTGTGGAAAAAGGCCTGACAATGTCTGGGCTTAGAGAGTCAGGCCCGTGGGGTCCACCCACCTGTCACCCAGGTTTCTGGGGAGACAAACTGCCACATGGCCCAGGGAACTGAGGCTGCTGGTTTCCTCCTCCTGGTCCCCTGCTGCTGTGGATTTGGTGAGGAGGGTCAGTCCCTCTTGGGAATCTCTGCAGGACATTTCTGTCCCCATGCAGCTGGGGCAAGCTGCTGTGGTTGGTACGGCTGACAATGGGATGTGGGTGCTCGAGGCCTGGGCTTTATCAAATGCACAGTGTGCACAGCAGGTCTTGAGGCCCCATTCTTTCTAGACAAGCCCTTTTCCTGGAGAGGGCTGGTGAGGCTGGCCGTTCACTGCGTGCCTCATGGTGAGGCCTGGGTCTCCTCAGAGAAGAGCCCGCCTCGCGGTGAGAGCAGAGAGGCTCTGGGCAGGGAGGCGGCCGGGGCCCAGCCAGGAGGCCGCGCCGAGGAGTCAGCCTTTCAGGTGTCCCTCAGCCCAGCAGTGCGTCCCCACCGCGTCTGGGACCTGGCTCATTCTTGACTCAACCTGCTGCAAAGGTGCCTGCTGACCCGACCCCTCTGAACCCTCTTTTCTGCACCTCCCTCCTGGCTGCCCCGTGGCTGCTGGGTACCGGGCCTCACACCTGCCTCCCCAGATCCCGGTGGCTGCTGCTCCCAGGACAGAGCACGGTGCCTGTCCCTCCCTCGGGTTCTGTCTCTGGAAGGACTTTTCGTTCTTGTGCACATCCAGGGTTAGCCCAGGAAACAGAAGCCCCTCGAGGCCCTTCAGCGCTGATGCCTCTCAGGAAATGCAAGGCTGATGGAATCGTAGTAAGAGGAGGCGGGGTGCCGGCAGGTGGGCTGGCCCCATGGGGGCTGCGGATCATCTGTCCGAAGGCTGCTCGGCCCTGGGGGTGGGGGCGTCCACTCAGAGTCTCCACGGGAAGCCTGGCTCTCTTCGTGGGTGCTGTGGATGCCCTCCAGGGCTGCCTGCATCCTTGGCTGTGTGACCAGTCACTCCTCGAGCGTCCGGGCTGCGGTCAAGCGGGACCCTGCCTGCCCACGAGGCTGCTCGGCGGCGCCCCCTCACCCCATCTCCCTTGGTGTCTGCCGACAGCTGCCTCCCCTGCCCAGGCTGCTCCGCCAGCTCCATCTCTGTCCCTGTTTGCGTTGGGCCTCAGGATCCGCCGGGGCTGCTCGTCGCTGTGACCCTGAGCTGCTGTGATGAGGGCTGTGTCTCCTGAGGCGCTGGGGGCGTTTTGAGGGGAAAGCAGAGGCTGCTGCTTCCGGGCTGCTGCAGCCAGGGCTTGGGCTTCACGGCGGCTTTCCTCCAACTGCGTGCAAGCAACGCCAGGTGCGTGTGAGGACCTAGAACATTCTTGGTAGACAACGAGCACGGTAGCATGTTGGGGCTTCTCAGGTGGCACTAGAGGTGAACAACCCGCCTGCCGGAGCAGGAGACGGGAGAGACACAGGCTCGATGCCTGGACCAGGAAGAGCCCCTGGAGGAGGGCACGGAGCCCACGCCAGTATTCTGGCCTGGAGAATCCCACGGACAGATGAAATTGGAGGGCTACCGTCCATAGTGTTGCAGAGTTTGACACCACTGAAGTGTTTTAGCATGCAATCATGTATGTTAGCAGATTAAAATATTTTCTGTGTGTGGAAAGCTTCTCTATAGGAAAAAGAGGCCCTGAGGGGTCCTGATGGGGGATGCAGGGCTGGGGAAGCTGGACGGCTGACGAGATATGGACCCCAGTGTGAAGGGTGGGCCACGTCCTGTCCAGCTTTCTCTGCTTGGTCCTCAGTGGGAAGCAAGGATGAAGCCCAGGAAGCCACGTGGTGCTGGTGAAGCCTGGGCCGTTGGGGGGTCACTGCGGGGCAGGGCTGCCGGGGCTGTCCCTAGAGATAGCGGTCTGACATCCTGCAGGTCTGGCCCACAGGGAGAGGGCTGCGTCCTGGGCTGCGTCCTGTGGGGGTGCTGGGTGTCCCCGGCTGGTGGCTGCATCCCCGGACAGACTGCATGCTTCCGTCAGGCCGGGATTCCGGTCAGCTCATGTCTCAGCACATCCTGGTCCAGAGCGCAGTGAGGGACAATGCTCGTGAGGCCCCTGGGGAAGGCCTCCAGCGGTTCCTCCAGCCGCACTCCCCGCCCCTCGAGCACAGATTTTCCCGTGCATCTGGCCCTCCGCCTCTGGGAGTGACCCCTGTCGGCCACTGTATGACTTGCTGGAGTCCGGGGTGCTCAGCGGGATCCATACATGTAAAGTGACCGTCGGGCGACCTGTCCATCTGCGGTCCCCGTGGTACCCCAGCCGGGCCTGGGCCTCATCACCCTGCAGCTGGTGGGGGTGGAGGCCGCTCGATGAAGAATGGAGACCCATCGGAAGGCCGTCTGCTGACCAGGCAAGCACAGCGGTCCCTCTGCATTCTCTCATGCAACCAACTGTGGATTAAACACAGATTCGAAATCCAGAAAGTTCCAAGAAGGAGGCCCAACAGCTGTGGGACTGCACTGGGCGTCACAGGTGGCCTGGGGGGCGCGTGGGGCCGCACAGGGTGCCCAGCAGATGCCGGCGCCACCCCGTGCCGTGCGAGGGGACTGAGTGTCCGTGGACTATGTGAGCGCAGCCAGGAACCAAGCTCCCGGGCGCGCCACGAAGGCAACCCTCCTCTTTAACTGAGATGTTTATCTGAACCCCAGCAGCTGTCTGCTGTGACCCTGGTGTGACCCTGGATGTGATCCCCCAGGTGTGACCTCTAGGTATGCAGAGCATGTGCTTCCCTCTCTGAGGGACCCCTGTATGACCCTGGATGAGACCCCCCCAGGTGTGACACCCAGGTGTCCAGAGCATGTATTTTCCCTTCTGAACCCCCATCTCCCTGGCAACTATACCAGTGACGTGGTGCCTCTTGACTCAATTTCCAGGCTGTCTTCACCACCCTTGGACACCAGAGCAGCCTCAGCCTCGGTCTGTCCTGGCCTTATGGACGGCCTGCAGGTCCCCTCACATGTCACCCTCAGGGTCACCTGGAAGCAACATGTGGAATCATGTCCATCTGACTCCACAAAACAGAAGGTTCTAAAAGCCCTGAGGGGGCTCAGGGAGGGGTGGCCGCCCCCGTCAGCGTCGGCCCCTGGGGCGGGAGTGGGCTGTCTTCTGCTCAGGAGAGCCCACCAGGCCGCCCGTGGTTCCCTCGGGGATCAGCTCCCAGCCAGATGCCAGCATCTCCCCGGGGCAGGGCGCAGCGGGGTCTGGACTCCTCGCTGCCTCCCCTACCTGCCCGCTGCCCTCCTCAGGTGGCCTCTGACCCCCTCCTCCTGGACTGTCGGTGGGTCAGCTTGTTGGAGGCACCAGCTGTAGGGAAATGCGGGGGAGGCTGAAGCCGCCTCCTTCCACAGACTGCTAGTGGCCTTCAGGTCTGGGGAGGGGCTTGCTCTTGTGGGGTGGGAAGAGCCCCACCTACATGGGGTTCCCTGGTTGGGCCCTGGGACTCGGCAGGACAGATCGACTGGGAGAGCAGCCAGAAGGTTAGGAACATGCTCGCACGCACGCATGCACACACACAGGCACACACACTTGCACAGACATGCGCACGTGAGCACACACATGCAGACACGCACACACACGGCACTGATGTTGAGTCCCACAGCGTGGCGGCACTGGGCTCCCACAGACCCCGACAAAGGCCCCGGGCTCTCGACAGGTGGCTGACAGGGGAAGGGGACTTTGATCTCCTGGAGCAGGGCCCTCAGGAAGGCAGGCTGGGGACGGGGAGCGGGGGGCACGGGAGTCAGGCTTGCCCTGCACACCGTCCAGTGGCCTCTGGTTGACAAGGCCCTGCCGTGCTCTGAGGAATCGCCCTGCCCTTCCTAGTGGAAGATGGAGAGTTTGCTTATGTTTGCTTTTTTAATTGCTTGCAGCTCAGAAATAATTCTACCTCACAGTGGCATGAGCACGAGCGCCGAGCCAACCTGACGATCACCACGGGCATGAGCGCAGGGCCGCAGGCCTCCCGGGGCCCAGGCGGGCAGCGTCCGCCCCCGTGACACCGCCGCATCGCCGCTCACCCATGGACCGGAGGACCGCGCACGACTGACCAGTCCCCTGCCTCGCCTCCCCTCTGCTGCCGAAACGGGGAGTTCAGGGCTTCTTAGGACATGAGCCACCTCTTCCGCCGGATGGCCCTGCAATAAACCTCTCTGTTCCAGACTCCGACCTCTTGGTTTGCTTGGCCTCTCAGTGTGTCAGGCACTGTGTGTGAACGCTTGGACTGCAGACCCCGGGCAGCCTGTGAGGAGGGCTCTGCTCTGTGGGCTGTCCGCTTTAGCTTCCGGGGAGACGGTGTCTGGGGTGAAATCTCTGGAGGGCCTGCGTGTCCCAGAGCGGCCTGGTCCCGCACGTCCGTGCAGACGCAAGCCTCTCCCGCGCTTGCCGCATCGCAGGCGCGTTCCTTGCCGCCGAGCCGCTGGGGAAGCCGGAGGCTCAGGGGGCAGTCTTTTCAAACGAACCGCGCTGAAACAGAGCCACCCGCCCGCACAGGATGCAAGCCTGACACTGTCACAGAGCTAACTCAGTGACCTACACGCAAGGCACAAAGCTGCATTTCGTTTTATATGCTAGAAATTTCAGAGCAAATAGCAGAATACCTAGGTGACTGTGGTTTGGGCAGTGAGTTTTAGACCCAATACCAAATGCCCACTTAGTGAAAAACAAAAATTCATTAGTTGAAGTTGATTGAATTGAAACGTGTCTGGGGAGAATGGCATTGAAACATGTATATTATCATACGTGAATGAATCGCCAGTCCAGGTGTGATGCATGAGACAGGGCAGCTGGGGGCTGGTGCACTGGGATGACCCTGAGGGATGGGATGGGGAGGAAGGTAGGAGGGGGTCCAGGATGAGGACACATGTACACCCGTGGGGGATTCATGTCAATGTACGGCAAAACCAAAACAATATTGTAAAGTAATTAGCCTCCAACTAAAATAAATACATTTATATTAAAAAAATAACCATGTCTGCCTGTCAAAGACCTGGTCAGGAGAATGAAAAGATGGGCCACAAAGGGGGAGACACGCAAAATTCATGGTTTATAAAGGGCTTAATTCCAAAACGGGCAGAGCATGGTTAAAGCCGAACAACAGAGACACAGACACCCTGACTTATAAATGAGTGGAAGATCTGTACAGACCTCTCCCCAAAGAGAACAGACACAGCTGAGCACATGGCAGGGCACAGACCACTCCCCAAAGAGGACAGACACAGCTGAGCACATGGCAGGGCGCAGACCGCTCCCCAAAGAATCCGCAGACACAGCTGAGCACATGGCAGGGCGCAGACTGCTCCCCAAAGAATCCGCAGACACAGCTGAGCACATGGCAGGGCGCAGACCACTCCCCAAAGAGGACAGACACAGCTGAGCACATGGCAGGGCGCAGACCGCTCCCCAAAGAGGACTCAGACACACCTGAGTGCATGGCACGGTGCTCCGGCTCACCTGCCATCAGAGGTGCAGGGTAAACCGCAATGGCTAGATGCAGATTAGGCCACTGCTGCATGGCTTCAGGACGGTGAGAGTCTGGGAGCAAAGAATGGAACCCTGACATTTCCAAGTGCTGGTGAGGATGTGGAGCAATAGGAACTCTCATCCACTCTTGGAGGGGATGCAAAGCAATGCAGCCAGTTTGGAAGACAGTCTGACAATTTCTTAACAATCTAAATATGACCTCACCATACTACTCAGCCATTGCACTCTTAGATATTTATCCAAATGAGCTGAAACTCACGTCCTCCTTAGAACCTGCACACAGATACTTAGAGGTGATAAGTGTTTATGGATACTTTATTCATATTTTCCCAGACTTGAAAGCAACCAGGATATTCCTCAGTTCAGTTCAGTTTAGTTCAGTCGCTCAGTCGCTCAGTCATGCCCGACTCTTTGAGACCCCATGAATGGCAACCATGGCCTTGACTAGATGGACCTTTGCTGGCAAAGTGATGTCTCTGCTTTACAATATGCTCTCTAGGTTGGTCATAACTTTCCTTCCAAGGAGTAAGCGTCTTTTACTTTCATGGCTGCAGTCACCATCTGCAGTGATTTTGGAGCCCCCCAAAAATAAAGTCTGACACTGTTTCCACTGTTTCCCCATCTATTTCCCATGAAGTGATGGGACCAGATGCCATGATCTTAGTTTTCTGAACGTTGAGCTTTAAGCCAACTTTTTCACTCTCCTCTTTCACTTTCATCAAGAGGCTCTTTAGTTCCTCTTCACTTTCCTCAGTAGGCAAGTGAATTAATCAATTGTAGTCCATCAAGATACTGGAACAGTATTGTGCAATAAAACAGACACCCTGCTTTTGGGGAGTCGATCCTTTCATCACTGTTCACACTATAAGCAGTTTTCTTTCTGTCTTGTAGTTACTTTGTTCCTCTTTTTTCTATCTTTCTATCTTAGTTTCACTGATTTTTTTGGCCTCATGGAGCAGCATATAGAATTAGTTCCCTTGCAAGGAATTGAATCCGCTCCCTCTACGCTGGAAGCACAGAGTCTTAGCCACTGACCACTAGGGAAGTCCGCATGTTTCACTGATTTTTGTAGTGACATTCTTTGATTCTTTGTTTCAATGGGTGTAGCTCCAGTTATGCAGAATGAGTTAATTTCCAGGGTCCTGCATATGACACAGTGCCTGCAGTTAATAACTGCACTGTGTGCCTCAACATTTGTCAGAGAGACAATCTCACATTAAGTCTACTTCAAACACACATGCCTCCTAACAATGAGCCCGAGGGCAGACTCTCAGAGGTGATGGATGTGTCTGTACTTTGCTTGCAGTGATGGTTTCACAGGTGTGTGCACATGTCCACAGTCCTCATTAAATATCGGCAGGTATTTTATATATCAGTTATATGCAGATCACAAAAGAAGTTAATAACAAAAAAATAAGCTGTCAGGCCACAAAAACACTTGGAGGAATCTTACATGTCTATTGCTAGAGAAGGCTACATGCTCTGTGATTCAAACTCAAAGACACATCTATAGGGACAGACTAAAGATCAGTGGTTGCCAGGGGCTTGCAAGGGAGGGGTGAGAAATGCATGGGTGCAGTAGGGGGTCGTGAGGGCAGTAAGATTATACTGTGTGATACTGAAGTGGTGGTCACATGAGCAGCAGGTTAAACAGCATATCTAACCAAGGCCGTTCCATGGACAGCAGCCTGCAGGCTTCTGGATGCAAATGATATCGTGCATTTGTCAAAACTTGAAGAATTCTACATGTAAGGTAACTACTGGAGCACCGTAACATTGACTAGGGACTTCAGTTAAGTGATGTATTAATTTTGGTTAATTGCTGTAAAAAATGTTGTTGCTGTTCAGTAGCTCAGTTGTGTCTGACTCTTTGTGACCCCATGGACTGCAGCAAACCAGGCTTCCCTGTCCATCACCATCTCCCAGAGTTTGCACAAACTCATGTCCATTGATTCAGTGATGCCATTCAACCGTCTCATCCTCTGTCATCCCTTTCTCCTCCTGCTCTCAATCTTTCCCAGCATCAGTGTATTTTCCATTAAGTCAACTCTTTGCATCAGGTGGCCAAAGTATTGGAGCTTCAGCATCAGTCCTTTTAATGAATATTTGGATTGATTTCCTTTAGGATTGACTGGTTTGATCTTGCAGTCCAAGGAATGCTCAAGAATCTTCTCCAGCACCACAGTTTGAAAGCATTTATTTAGTTATAACAAATGAAGAACACTGATTCAAGACATTAATAATAGCTGAAACTGTGCGCACATGTAGGGGGAATTGGAGTATACCTCTTGTTCAAGGTATCTGTTTACCTAAAACTATTTAAAAAGAACAAAGTCTGTTTAAAAATTGCATTATGTTGTGCAGAAGAACAAAAGCAGAACCATGGACAGCAGCTGAAACAGTTGGCTGGACCAAGGGAGCTCCATGGACAGCAGCCTCGACGGTCTTGGGCACAAACATGGAACAGCCCTTGCCCGATGTGCAGAAGGAAGCATCGTGGGCAGCAGAGTCACTTTATGTAAGTAGTTTGCAGATTGCACAAGCATTCTGGGCTATCATCCCAGGACCTCATGTTTTAGGGCATAAATCATGTTTATTTTTGCAACGTGATGGCCCAAAGTCTTGGGGTCATGTGTGCACAGACCACGAGTGCCCCACAAAGAATGGACTGGTTCCAAGAACGTAGGTGGACGGATGAGATGGTCTCTTATTTTGATATTAAATTTGCATATATATATATATATAAAATATACACGTGAAGTGAAGTGAAAGTCGCTCAGTCATGTCTGACTCTTTAAGACCCCATGGACCATACAGTCCATGGAATTCTCCAGGTCAGAATAGCTCTTCCCTTCTCCAGGGGATCTTCCCAACCCAGGGATCAAACCCAGGTCTCCTGC
>SJYH01009159.1:8843-19849 GCA_006408735.1 Sylvicapra grimmia | reverse complement strand
AAAGAGTCAGAAAAGTGAGGGAAATAGAAAACCCAGAGGTGCCCCTGTAGTTTGGCGAAGGCCTTAGGAGGTCACTTGTAAATGCTGCTGGCTGTCAGGAGGCAGTCTCTTCCTGTGGCTGATGGGCACAGAGCTCTGCAGACTTGTTCTTTGCATGGATGTTCTTGTTTGTGAAAATCTATCTCATATATTTACAGCCTCACCCCTAATCTCTGTCATTTATTCAAAGAACTTCTGTCCTTTTTTTTTTTTTTTAACATTGAATTATTTTGGACTATGCTGGGTCTTTGTTGCCAGATGTCTAGTTGTAGTGAGCAGAGGCTGCCCTCTGGTTGCTGTGCCATGGTTTCTCATTGCAGTGCTTTCTCTGGTTGCAGAACTTGGGGTCTGGAGCATGCAAGTACTTCAATAGTTGTACGGGGGCTTAGTTGCCCCTGGGCATGTGGACTCTTCTAGTACCAGGGAGTGAACCCGTGTTCCCTGCATTGGTAGGCAGACCCTTTACCACCGGACCACCAGGGACATTTCCTGTCCCCTTTCATTAGAGAATGCTATGTAAAACATACATGTAGGAGCTGAATATGCTCAGCTGACAATACTTGGAAATATATACATGTATTCTAGCTTATCTTTGAACATTTTCAGTTAAAGGTAATCTGTGATGATGTCTCCATGGATCTTGTACCCTTTCCTTTTGTTTCTCCATAACTTCCCATTCCAGTGGTAAGACACCTGGCTTCCACCACTTGTCACATATAGAATCCAGTGCTTGTCCCATGTAGTTACTGAAAAAGCTGTCAGACTGTCTTCCAAAGGGGGCTGTGCATGCATCCCACCAGTATCTTGAGTATGTTTCTGTATAATGATTTGCTATCAGTCTACCCTCAGTGGCCAGGTGTGTATTTCAATCTTTACCAATTATGAACGGGCTTGTTTGCTCTAGTGTTCTTGGACAAGTTGAGTAGAGATTCTTTGTCAGATACGCATTTTTTAGGAAAATAGTTGTATTTATTTTTGGCTGTGTTGGGTCTTCGGATGTGGGCTATTCCCTGGTTCGGGTGAGCGTGGGCCATAACTAGTGGTGTGCGGGCTTCTCACTGCAGCGGCTCCTCTTGCTGCAGGGCATAGGCTCACGGGCTTCAGTGGCTGCAGTATGTGAGCTCGGCTCTGTGGCTTCCAGGATCTGGAGTAGAGGCTCGGCACTTGTGGCACGCGGGCTCCATAGCATGTGGGATCTTCCCGTAGCAGGGATCACACCTGCGTGTTCAGCACTGGCAGGTGGATTCTTTACCACGGAGCCGCCAGGGATGCCCTCAGGAATATGTTTGATTCTATTTTGCCACACATGTTCCTGGGGAGAGAGGCCAGGATCAAGAGGCCTGGCCGCTGGAGTCCTCAGCCACAGTTCTGGCTGTGCCATCCAAAGCTCTGGGGCCTTTGGCGAGCGCCTCAGCTTCCCTGGGACTGTTTCCGCCCCTCAGAAATGCCGTGCTGAGGACTGTAGCCCACCAAGCTTGTCTGTCCCTGAGATTTCTGAGGCCAGAAAACTGGAGGGGGTGCCATTTCCTTTTCTACAAGGTAGCATTTGGAAGATATTTTCTCCTGGATCGTGGTTTTGTTGAAGGAAGGGGGATCCCTTCCAGGGCTTGAGAGTGGCTTCTTGTCTGACACTTGGAAGTGAATTGTCCGAGGAGAGGAGTGCCGTCCAAGCGAGAGACTTTATTGGGAAGGGCTGCCGGGGTGGAGGGCGGGAGGGTGAGGGAAGTGGAGAGGACTGCTCTGCCACGTGGCTCACAGTCTCAGGTTTTCTGGCCATTGGGTTAGTTTCTGGTTTGTCTCTCGCCAGTCATTCTGAATTGTGATCCTTCCTGGGGGCGCACGTGTCACTCAGCCGAGAAGGATTCCAGCGAGGAGGATCCTGGGAAGTTGGTAGGACCTCTGCACTGCCATCTCCCATCTCTTTTTGACCTCTCCAGAATCCTGGTTGGTGGTAGCTTGTTAGCTCCTTGTTCCTTACCAGGACCTCTGGTTGTAAGATGACTCCTGCAAGTGCTTTTTCTCTGTTGCCTGGCCAGGGTGGGTGGTCAGTGGTTCATTTCACAGTTTGTCTTTTGGTTCTCTTGAATAAGGTCCTTCACAGAGTAAATGTATAAAATTGTAAAAGCCAATGTTTTAAATAATTTATATTCATAATTTGGTGAGTTGGCTTTTTTTGTTGTGTGTTAGAATTTGTCACCAGACCAAAGGTCATGTACATCTTTTGTGGTTCTCTAAAATTTTGTAGTTTTTAAAATTGAATTACAATGTTAGTTGCAAAGTTTGTGTTCCTATTCAAGTCATCTTTTTTTTTAAAGACAGTTTTTTATTTTTAGTTGATAGATCACTGCTCTACAATATTGGTTTGGTTTGTCATACACCCACATGAATTAACCATAGGTGTTGGTGTGTGCCCTCACTCTTGAATCTCCCTCCCACGTCCCACCCATTCCCGCCTCTCTGGGTTATTACAGAGCCCCGGTTTGAGTTCCCTGAGTCATACAGCAAATTCCCCCTGGTTGTCTATTTACAAATGTTGGTGTACATGCATCCATGCTGCTCTCTCCATTCATCTCACCCTCTCCCTCTTGTTCCCCACCCTTGTCTGTAAGTCTGTTCTCTATGTCTGCATCTCCGTTGCTGCTGTGTGATCAGATTTGTCAGAGCCATCTTTCTCGACTCCATGTTTTTTTCTTTCGGACTGACTTCCCTGTCGAATACGCTCTAGGTTCTTCCTCTTCATTAGAGCGGACTCCAATGTGTTCCTTGTCATGGCTGCATTGCATACAGGCTCTGATTGTTCTTTAGCCATGTTTTGAGGAGGGTCATGGAGCTATTCTGCTCCATTTCATTCTGGGCCTCCAGTCTGAGTGCTCACGGCAGAGCTGCTTCTGGGTGAGCCCTCTGAGGTCTGTGAGCGCGGGGCTGCCCGCTCTTCTCTGGCGGCCCGCAGGGGGCGCCAAACCCCGCTCTGACCCGCGGGCGCAGGACGCTTTGCCTTCAGACTGGGCTCCGTGACCAGCTGGCGGGAGCTTTCTCTCCCTAGGCCAGTCAGGGCTCGTGCTCCTGGATAATGGGGCTGCGTCCAGGCTGAAAGGAGCGGGGTTGCCTCAGTGCCCGCCAGCAGGGAGGCACTGCAAGAGGGAAAAATGAGGACGAAATAGACATTTCCTGTGTCCAGCCGAGCGCTGACCGGAGGTCCATCTCAGAGGACTCGGGGGGCGGGGTGAAGAGCTCCATGTGCAAAGCGGTGGGTTTCCAGTTCAATTTCTGTTAGATGATCTAGAGGATGACCTTCACTGATGTTCTTCCATGTAGGTGGCCAGTTTTCCTGTCACTGTTTCTTGAAAAGACTGCCCTTTCCCCTTGGCTCGCTCCTGGTTTGATTTTCATGCACTGACCACGTACATGTGAGTTGGTTCCTGGGCTCTCTATTCTTTCCTGGAGTCCACGTGCCTGTGTTCCTGCCAGTTCCTCACTGTGGTGGTCACTACAGCCCCGTGATGTAGTTTGAAGTCAGAGGGGAAGATGCCTCCAGCTGTGTTCGTCTTTGTCAGTCTTTTTGGCCATTTAAGGTCCTGCTCAGTATCAGCAGCCTAATATTAGGAATATTTCTATTTCTGTGAAAAATGCCATTGCATATTATTTTGTGATTGCAGTCAGTGTATTTGTTGATGGCTTTGTTTGTAATGGACATTTTAATTCCTCATTGTTCCAGTGCGTGAGCATGGAATAGTTTTCTGTTTATTTGTGTTTTCTTTGGTTTCTTTATCAGTGCTTTCTAGTTTTCTGACTACTGGTCTTTTATGTCCTTGATTAAGTTTGTTGCTAGATGNGTTTGGTTTGGTTTGGTTAAATTTCATGAGCAAACCTAAGGCACTGTAGATACAGTTGTAAGCAAAGCTGAGGTACCAAAGATGCAGTTTTGCCTTTTGTCTGTTGAGAAGTTTGAGTGAGGTTGGTGTAGATTGTAAAATTATGTCTACATTCATTTGACTGGATATGGCTTCCAATTATTTGTATAATCGGTTTTGGAGATGTCACGGCAAGTCAGTTTCCCCAAGGGAACCTCGGTGGGTTCCATGAAACATGAACCATCTTCGATCCCAGGGAATCACTTTGTGCTTCTTCTGGCTTTGGATTTGACTTGTTTGGATATCTCATACTAGCGGAAGCACAGAACGTTTGTCCTTTTTTGGTCTGGTTTATTTCATTTAATATAATGACCATAAGGTTCGTCCACATTGTAGCATTGCCAGAATTATGGACTCTGAAGGGCTGAGTCAGATGCCATTGTGTGTATACCACAGTTTGCTTATGGAATTGGCTGTCCATGGACACTTAGATTGCTTCTGTGTGTTGGCCAGTATGAATCGTGCTGTTGTGACTATGACTGCAGAAATACGCATTTTTTTCAGCCCCCTTTTCCAAACCTTTTGGGTATATAGCATGAATTAGAAGGCAATGGCACCCCACTCCAGTACTCTTGCCTGGAAAATCCCATGGATGGAGGAGCCTGGTGTGCTACAGTCAATGGGGTCGCTAAGAGTCGGACATGACTGAGCAACTTCACTTTCACTTTTCACTTTCATGCACTGGAGTAGGAAATGGCAACCCACTCCAGTGTTCTTGCCTGGAGAATCCCAGGGACGGGGGAGCCTGGTGGGCTGCTGTCTATGGGGTCACACAGAGTCAGACACGACTGAAGTGAGTTAGCAGCAGCAGTAGCAGCATGAATTAGAATTGAAATATCGATTTATTCCATGTGTTAGTTTTGGAGTAATTTCTGTAAAGTCTTGCGCAGTGGCAGAACCATTTCAGTTTATCTTTTTGTACGGTAGAATACCATTCAAGCTTTTGAATATACCCTGTGTTGCATATTCATTCCCCCACGGATGGACACTTGAATGGGTTCTACCTTTGGGCTATTGTGAATATGGTCACTACAAATATTTGTGTACTAGTTTTTGTTTGAATTATTAACAAATACATAATACTATATATGAAAGAAACCACAAGGACCTACTGTATAGTTTAGGAAGGTGTATTGAATATCTTACAATAACGTATAAGGAACAGAATCTCAAAAGGAATATATGAAAAAGACAGAAGTGAAAGTGAAGTCACTCAGTCGTGTCTGACTCTTTGCGGCACGTGGACTATAGCCCACCAAGCTCCTCTGTCCATGGGATTCTCCAGGCAAGAGTACTGGAGTGGGTTGCCATTTCCTTCTCCTGAAAAAGACATAATACCATGATAGTTATTGTGCCAACAGTATGAGTTATCATAGCACTAGTCAACATGTATTAATACACACCACTAACACATTCACATCCCTAAGTATATTTTGCTGCTTGGTTATATAAAAGTAGTAGAGAAGTCAAACAGAGAAGAAATAAACTCCCTGTCATTGCTCATCATCATTCATGCACTATTACTACCTGTAACACTCATAGGAAGTGAAATTTGTACAAACCAAGAGATTGTGAAGGTGTAAGGAAGTAGAACTTACTGAATTCCTTAATGAAGGATGATAGAACTCTATGTACATGAAGTGAATGAAAGTCAAACGCTTTAATTGAGCCACATTCTCACGAGAGTGATGAGCTTCCACCCCACCCAATGTTAGCTCACAATTAAATCCTGCAGTCCTCTGGCCTCACTGTCTGCTTCCTGCCACCCAGAAAGAAAAGGTGAGGAAGTCCTGACAAAATTGTTGCTACTTTTCTTTTTTTGATTTGTATTTTATTGCAGGGCTTGGCAAAAAGAGGGCCTAACCTGTTTTTGAGTTGCATGCCAAGACTTGCCCTGGCATGTTACATATGTTGACAAACTGCTGATCTTTTTCAACAAAGGACAGTGATCTGCACTTTAGTATCTGTTGTTTGACCTGGAATAGTAGGCATCCCTTTAAGTGCAGTCCTTCAGGCTGAAGTACGTATACCTGAAGCAGTAGCATAAGATGAACACATTTTATCATGTAAATATCACATCCCATGAACTCGTAAGAATTTTCCAGTTATACCGATCATCATTGGAGGAATTGACTTGCCCCGGTAATAACTGGAGGACCCAGCATAACAGTTCTTTGACTAAATAATAGGCTTATGAGTACTTCTTCCAGTGTTCTTTCTCCTACATTGGTCATGAACAGAAGCTGATGGCAGTGGTTCTTGAAATGTGTATTGATTCCTAGGTGGCACCATCGGTAAATAATCTGCCTACCAGAGCAGGAGATGGAAGTGATGTGGGTTTGATCCCTGGGTCGGGAAGATAACAATTCATACACTCGTTTTATGTAAACAAGTTTTATACTCATGAATGTTTTTCTTCTGTATACAGAATAGATAGGTGGTCTAGAAAGAAAGCTGAGCGCAGAAGAATGGATGCTTTTGAACTGTGGTGTTGGAGAAGACTCTTGAGAGTCCCTTGGACTGCCAGGAAATCCAACCAGTCAGTCCAAACTAAAGGAAATCAGTTCTGGGTGTTCATCGGAAGGACTGATGTTGAAGTTGAAACTCCAATATTTTGGCCACCTGATGCGAAGGGCTGACTCATGTGAAAAGACCCTGATGCTGGGAAAGATTGAAGGCAGGAGGAGAAGGGGACAACAGAGGATGAGATGGTTAGATGGCATCACCGACTCAATGAACATGAGTTTGGGTAGACTCTGGGAGTTGGTGATTGACAGGGAGTCCTGGCATGCTGCGGTTCACTGGGGTCGCAGAGTCGGACACGACCAAGAGATTGAACTGAACTAACTGAACAGAAAAACAAATGCTGTTCAAGGACACTGAAAGAATCCTAATGTTGAAAATCAGATCTGTATTGTGAGCAATGCTTAGAAATCCATGAGTTGAAGTGTAGTATGATGCCTATCATCCTTGTCATTCCCTAAGTGAAATACTCATGGTATAGATTCATGAAGAAGCTAAGTAGAATTAATCCTTTACATNCTCTGGGAGTTGGTGATTGACAGGGAGTCCTGGCATGCTGCGGTTCACTGGGGTCGCAGAGTCGGACACGACCAAGAGATTGAACTGAACTAACTGAACAGAAAAACAAATGCTGTTCAAGGACACTGAAAGAATCCTAATGTTGAAAATCAGATCTGTATTGTGAGCAATGCTTAGAAATCCATGAGTTGAAGTGTAGTATGATGCCTATCATCCTTGTCATTCCCTAAGTGAAATACTCATTGTATAGATTCATGAAGAAGCTAAGTACAATTAATCCTTTACATCGACACCTGTGAATTTAAGTATCCTGTGAATCCTATGTGACAACCACACATAACAACATGATTTATTAGTATTAGATCAATATTTTTAGTCCTCAGTTCAGTTCAGTTGTTCAGTCATGTCCGACTCCTTGCGACCCCATGAACCACAGCACACCAGGCCTCCCTGTCCATCATCGACTCCCAGAGTTCACCCAAACTCACGTCCATTGAGTCGGTGATGCCATCCAGCCATCTCATCCTCGGTCGTCCCCTTCTCCTCCTGCCCNTCAGTCATGTCCGACTCCTTGCGACCCCATGAACCACAGCACACCAGGCCTCCCTGTCCATCATCGACTCCCAGAGTTCACCCAAACTCACGTCCATTGAGTCGGTGATGCCATCCAGCCATCTCATCCTCGGTCGTCCCCTTCTCCTCCTGCCCCCAATCCCTCTCAGCATCAGTCTTTTCCAATGAGTCAACTCTTCTCATGAGGTGGCCAAAGTACTCGAGGTTCAGCTTTAGCATCATTCTTTCCAAAGAAATCCCAGGGCTGATCTCCTTCAGAATAGACTGGTTGGATGTCCTTGCAGTCCAAGGGACTCTCAGGAGTCTTCTCCAACACCACAGCTCAAAAGCATCAATCCTTTGGCGCTCAGCTTTCTTCACAGTCCAACTCTCACATCCATACATGACCACTGGAAAAACCATAGCCTTGACCAGACGCACCTTTGTTGGCAAAGTAATGTCTCTGCTTTTCAGTATGCTGTCTAGGTTGGTCATAACTTTCCTTTCAAGGAGTAAGCGTCTTTTCGTTTCATGGCTGCATCACCATCTGCAGTGATTTTGGAGCCCCCCCAAAATAAAGTCTGACACTGTTTCCACTGTTTCCCCACCTATTTCCCATGAAGTGATGGGACCGGATGCCATGATCATCGTTTTCTGAATGTTGAGCTTTCAGCCAACTTTTTCACTCTCCTCTTTCACTTTCACTTTCACTAAGAGGCTTTTTAGTTCCTCTTCATTCTGCCATAAGGGTGGTGTCATCTGCATATTCGAGGTTATTGGCATTTCTCCTGGCAATCTTGATTGCAGCTTGTGTTTTCTTCCAGCCCAACGTTTTTCATGATGTACTCTGCATAGAAGTTAAATAAGCAGGGTGACAATATACAGCCTTGACGTATTCCTTTTCCTATTTGGAACCAGTCTGTTGTTCCATGTCCAGTTCGAACTGTTGCTTCCTGACCTGCATATGGGTTTCTCAAGAGGCAGGTCAGGTGGTCTGATATTCCCATCTCTCAGAATTTTCCACAGTTTATTGTGATCTACACAGTCAAAGGCTTTGGCATAGTCAATAAAACAGGAATAGTTGTTTTCCTTGGAGAAGGAAATGGCAACCCACTCCAGTGTTCTTGCCTGGAGAATTCCAGGGACGGCGGAGCCTGATGGGCTGCCATCTATGGGGTCGCAAAGAGTTGGACACGACTGAAGCGACTTAGCAGCAGCAGCAGCAGTNCCACAGTTTATTGTGATCCACACAGTCAAAGGCTTTGGCATAGTCAATAAAACAGGAATAGTTGTTTTCCTTGGAGAAGGAAATGGCAACCCACTCCAGTGTTCTTGCCTGGAGAATTCCAGGGACGGCGGAGCCTGATGGGCTGCCATCTATGGGGTCGCAAAGAGTTGGACACGACTGAAGCGACTTAGCAGCAGCAGCAGCAGTTATTTTCCTGGAACTCTCTTGCTTTTTCCATGATCCAGCGGATGTTGGCAATTTGATCTCTGGTTCCTCTGCCTTTTCTAAAACCAGCTTGAACATCTGGAAGTTCACAGTTCACATATTGCTGAAGTCTGGCTTGGAGTACTGTATTGCAACTAAAAATATCAATATCCGATTGTACATGAAGTCAAGATATCAAATCAAGGAAAATACAAAACATTCCATCCTTTGAGAAAGGAAGCTAAAATATAATGTGCTTTGCCTACTGCATTTCTATGGATTAGATCCTTAAGTATTTTATTCACCACACCCAACTGAATGATTCACAAGTGTTTCAGAGAGGAAAGGATCATTTCTCTTTAACAATGAGTAGTTCAACTCTTCTCAAAGCAAATCCTGGACGGTAATAACTATGAAAGACAAAGTTGATTATTCCTATTTATATTACTCATTCATTAGCTTGACAAAGGTATTAGATCTGTTACCACATTAAAAAAAAAAAATATATATATATCCACCTGTGAACATAGAAGTGGCTCAGTCGTGGCTGACTCTTTGTGACCCCATGGACTATACAGACCATGGCATTCTCTAGGCCAGAATATGGGAGTGGGTAGCCTATCCCTCTCCAGGATATCTTCCCGACCCAGGAATCAAACTGGGGTCTCCTGCATTGCAGGCAGATTCTTTACCAGCTGAGCTCTTAGGGCTTCCCTGGTGGCTCAGTTGGCAAAGAATATCTGCATACCTGTCTATAAACTTGGAATCAGCAATCGGTCTGTGAGCAGGACTGGTCCTAAGCAGCTTCTGTGATAAAACAGAAGCATGTCTGTCTGACTTTCTTCTACAAGGATCTTTCACTGTTTTGTGCTAGTAAACATGGAAAGTATTAAGATTCGGTTTCTAAGTGAGAATTACAGTGAGAAACTAATGGCTAATATTACAGCTGGCCATTGAAGTACTTCATGGGAGAGGCAATCCTAGCTCTACCAAGCAGTAGCCCTCATGAAGTTAGCTCTTGTCATTGTAGCCATGTTCCTTGAATTTGTAGTGTTATTTGCTGTGTTGTTGCAGAATATACCTTCACCCTGTCAGTAACACGTACTTCCATAACACATACTGATGCACTAAACCGATGTGCATCCAAAAGTAAATACCAGCCCCAATGTCTTATAGGAGCCTCTCCAGCCATTGTCATAAGTGAGTCTGATTTTTTGTGAGACCGTGAAAACTCAGTGTTTATATTATTCTTGTGCTTATGATGGGAGGTCTGAGGAGGCACTTCTGAAGGTTTATTCCTACCCGTCGTTGTCATTTGTATAGAGTCTTTAAAGTTTGAATCACTGAGGTGTTGCTTCTACACTTGTACTAGGGTGAGTAGCAACATGCCCTTTTTCCCTAAGTGCAGTAGAAGTCATTCCCATTCCCCAGCATATTTGTTTCTGTCCTCTGGAGTATGTATTCCTTGAGCTCACCACAGCCTGGTAGGTGGAAATCATCAGGATATTCTAGAAACCCTTTTGATTGCAGTCTCTTCAGGGTTAGAAGAGCTAACTGCAAACCTCAGGATTTTACAAAGCACTTTTAACAACCTCAGATGAAGGAGAAGTCAACACTCATGACAGTCGCAGGCTTCCATGGCTGATACGCGATCATGGGCTTTGGTTTCATAATCATCCCGTTTCTTTAACCAACTAAGATGTCACTGTAGTTTTTTTAATCTTCATTTTATCTATGATTTTTTTTAGATACATTATCAGTTCAGTTCAGTCGCTCAGTCGTGTCTGACACTTTGCGACCCCTTGATCACAGCACGCCAGGCCTCCCTGTCCATCACTATCTCTCGGAGATCATTCAGACTCACGTCCATCGAGTCCGTGATGCCATCCAGCCATCTCATCCTTGGTCGTCCCCTTCTCCTCCTGCCCCCAATCCCTCCCAGAATCAGAGTCTTTTCCAATGAGTCAGCTCTTCGCATGAGGTGGCCAAAGTACTGGAGTTTCAGCTTTAGCATCATTCCTTCCAAAGAA
>SJYH01009150.1:1430-19186 GCA_006408735.1 Sylvicapra grimmia | reverse complement strand
GGTACCATCCCCAGGGACCCGAGAGTGGGTCAGACCAGTCAGCAGCGATGCTGGTCAGCCGTCAAGGACGGTGAAGAGGTCTGCAGCTGTTCCCAGGCCTCCGAGGGTGGGAGAGGCCTCAGAGTGTAGGCAGAACACTGCAGTCCCAAGTCTGACGCCTGGAGAATGCAGAGGATCAAAGGAGCCGGGTGCCGAGGAGGAATCTGGGTGCAGCTGTTGAGAGGCCCACTGTCCTGTGGTTGTCCCCGAGAGCATGGTGGGGAAGGGTTGCAGCCATACCTGTTACAGCCATGCAAGACTCAAGGCAGAGTCAGGCTAGTCCTGGGCCTCTGAGATTCCTGGCATCCTGCTGAGCTGGGCTGGCCCCTGGAACCAACAAGTGAGGGTTTGGTTCCACTTCCTGCCAGGGCACAAGCACCCATTCCAGCCCTGACTGTGGGACCCTCCCCTTCCTGTGCATCTCTGATGAACAGAACCCCTTTCTTGTAGAGACGTTTTCTGCTTTGGTCAGTTCTCAGCCAGCTCCTTCTCAAGTCGATGTCCATCCTGCCCTACGAAGGACTTCTCATCCCTCTTGTTTCATCCATTATGGGCTGAGTCTCTTTAACTCTAATGGAGCATCTCATTTCTCCTCATTCCAAAGAATGTATGGCAAAACCAATACGGTATTGCAAAGTAAAATAAAGTAAAAATTTAAAAAATAAATAAATAAATAAATAAAATAAAATTTACTTCAAAAAAAAAATAAATAAAGCTAAAAAAAAAAAAAGACATGCCCATCAACCACTTAGAGGTATAAGCCAACATATTTCCCTTTTTGCCTGGCTGCCAGGAAGCTCATAAATAAAGTTCAGTTCAGTTCAGTCGCTCAGACGNCAGCTCCTTCTCAAGTCGATGTCCATCCTGCCCTACGAAGGACTTCTCATCCCTCTTGTTTCATCCATTATGGGCTGAGTCTCTTTAACTGTAATGGAGCATCTCATTTCTCCTCATTCCAAAGACATGCCCATCAACCACTTAGAGGTATAAGCCAACATATTTCCCTTTTTGCCTGGCTGCCAGGAAGCTCGTAAATAAAGTTCAGTTCAGTTCAGTCGCTCAGACGTGTCCGACCCTTTGCAACTCCATGGAGTGCAACAGGCCAGGCTTCCCCGTCCATCACCAACTCCCAGAGCTTGCTCAAACTCATGTCCATCAAGTCAGTGATGCCATCCAACCATCTCATCCTCGTCATCCCCTTCTCCTCTTGCCTCCCATCTTTCCCAGCATCAGGGTCTTTTCCAATGAGTCAGTTCTTCACATCAGGTGGCCAAATTATTGGAGCTTCAGCTTTACCATCAGTCCTTCCAATGAATATTCAGGACTGAATTCCTTTAGAATGGACTGGTTGGATCTCCTTGCAGTCCAAGGGACTGTCAAGAGTCTTCTCCAACACCACAGTTCAAAAGCATCAATTCTTCGGTGCTCAGCNCAGGTGGCCAAATTATTGGAGCTTCAGCTTTACCATCAGTCCTTCCAATGAATATTCAGGACTGAATTCCTTTAGAATTGACTGGTTTGTTCTCCTTGCAGTCCAAGGGACTCTCTTGAGAGTACATAAAGTTACTGTTGAGTAATCTCTCACTGTGGCACAGGGTGCTTCCTTTTGTTTCTTACTTCCTGATTAGTCTTCTTTTCAACTTAAAGCTTTAAGTTTAATTTAAAGCTCTTTTATTTAAAACTATTCTCGGTCCTAAGTTTTAACAGTTGACAAGTAACAAATCAGCAATGACATGCTGTGTGCCACCTGGACCTGAGATCTCAGATCTCCTCCTAACCCTGCTGTGAGCGCTCCGAGCTGGTCACTCGTCTCACGGCCTTGCTTTCTTCTTCTGTGGGAGGGGCTGGTCCCTCGCTAGGTGTTGGGAGGGTCAGGAGCAGCAGAGGACTGGGCAACCTCTATGCTAGGGCGACCCTGGGCAAGCGGCCAACACTCTGGGCCTCAGTTGAGGGTTGGAAGTCAGGACCCCAGCCCACCCGTCTTCTCTTGGATTTGTCTAGTTGGGACGCCATGTTCTCGGGCCCTAGGGGCCCCCTGATTCCTCAGACTCAGGGTGAGTTGTGATGTCACAGGGAGTGAGCCGGGATCCCTGAGCAGGGAGGGATGGATGGGGAGGTGCTATGCCCCAGCCTGGAGTCCCCANCCATCTCATCCTCGTCATCCCCTTCTCCTCTTGCCTTCCATCTTTCCCAGCATCAAGGTCTTTTCCAATGAGTCAGTTCTTCGCATCAGGTAGCCAAAGTATTGGAGCTTCAGCTTCACCATCAGTCCTTCCAATGAATATTCAGGACTGAATTCCTTTAGAATTGACTGATTTGTTCTCCTTGCAGTCCAAGGGACTCTCTTGAGAGTACGTAAAGTTACTGTTGTAATAAAGTAATCTTTAGTACATAAAGTAATAAGTAATTACTTTAGTACATAAAGTAATCTTTATTACATAAAGTAATCAGTAATTACTTTAGTACATAAAGTAATCTTTATTACATAAAGTAATCTCTCACTGTGGCACAGGGTGCTTCCTTTTGTTTCTTACTTCCTGATTAGTCTTCTTTTCAACTTAAAGTTTTATGTTTAATTTAAAGCTCTTTTATTTAAAACTGTATTCTCGGTCCTAGGTTTTAGCAGTTGACAAGTAACAAATCCACAATGAATAACGGCATGCTGTGTGCCACCTGGACCTGAGATCTCAGATCTCCTCCTAACCCTGCTGTGAGCGCTCCGAGCTGGTCGCTCGTCTCACGGCCTTGTTTTCTTCTTCTGTGGGAGGGGCTGGTCCCTCGCTAGGTGTTGGGAGGGTCAGGAGCAGCAGAGGACTGGGCAGCCTCTATGCTAGGGCGACCCTGGGCAAGTGGCCGACACTCTGGGCCTCAGTTGAGGGTTGGAAGTCAGGACCCCAGCCCACCCGTCTTCTCTTGGATTTGTCTAGTTGGGACGCCGTGATCTCGGGCCCTAGGGGCCCCCTGATTCCTCAGACTCATGGTGAGTTGTGATGTCACAGGGAGTGAGCCGGGATCCCTGAGCAGGGAGGGATGGATGGGGAGGTGCTATGCCCCAGCCTGGAGTCCCCACGGTCCTGCTCGGCCCCGCCTCCTTCCCTGCCCTCAGCCTTGGCCGCCCTCCCGCTCTGAGGTCGAAAAGAGGAAAGGATTAACAGACCATGGATCATTCGGTCAATACTTGCTAAGTGTACCAGGGGCCCCACTCTTACTAAAGAATACAGATGGCACGTGCTGTGTCCCTGACCGTGCTGTCAGCAGAGAGGCATCCATGCGCTCAGGAGCTCAGCCCCGTGGAGATGCAGACAGGGTCCGGTGACGGCCCGGTGACGATGCCTGGAGAGGGCCCCGAGGAGAGGCAGAGCCTCGCAGGGGAAGGCACAGGGGCGCCCCTGCCTGTGGGGCAGACCTGAGCACAGACCTGAAAGACAGTAAGAGGTCACCGTGTGGGGAAGGAAGGGCAGACAGCCTTCCAGGCAGGGGGACCCCAAAGTGGAAGGGACAGGAAGGAGGGGACCCTGAAGCGGGTGGAGCCTCAGGGGCTCCACGCCGAGGGAGTGAAGGACCTGGTCGGCACTGGAGAGACGTAGAAGCGTGAGGAGACCCCACACTGCCTCCGGAGGGTCGCGTCTGGCAGGGGGGCTCTGGGTGGAGAGGAAAGGCCCTGCCCCAGTCCCTCATCGGCCTGGGGACGTGTCCTGGGGCACTGACGCACAGGAGCCCCAGCTCCGGGCAGACCCCGCAAGCTCCCCACCTCCGCACCCTGCCCTCCAGCCCCCACCTCATCTTCAGGGCCCTCTGCCCCCTGCTCCCTGGGGCTGAAGGAGGAAGGGAGGGAAGTCCTGCACAGCTGGCCTTAGACCCCAGGGGCTCTGCCGTCTGTGGTCACGCGGCTGCGTGGGTTTCAGGTGACACAGGTCCTGGTGCAAGGCCAGGGGTCCTGGGCGGGGGTCGTGGTCTTTAGGGCCCCACAAGGGAGGTCATTTACCCTGAGAATCAGCAAGGGAGCCCCAAGGACGCCCCACCAGCCGGACGCCCTGGTGCAGGCATCACACAGTGACCCCACGGTGCCCTGGGACCAGATTCCAAGAGTCCTCACAGAGCAGACAAAATGCCACTGTGCCCGGAGCCCCCTTCTCCCAAAGCCATTGTCACTCCAGCTGAGACCAGTGACCTGGAAAACGCAGCCTCTTCTTGGTGGCACGACTTGGGGCGAGAGGACAGGCCCGCTGACATTTGTGTGGGCGCCACCGGGGACTCACGGAGTGGCATTTCGTCCCTTCATGTCGGGTTTTGCAAATCTGATCGGAGTGGCGCCTGGTCAGAGCTGACAGCCTCGCTCCGGGGGCCGCTCACAGGTCCGGGGGAAGACACCAGGCATGGGGTGGCTGGGCAGGGAGACAGACGACAGCTATTCCCGGGCCCTCGACCCTGCAGGGCCTAGGGCAGCCCTGGGCCTGTGGCTCAACAGCACCACACAGGCGTGGAGCCCGGAGCCTGGCTGGACTCTGTTTCTGCGGGCCCTGGCCGGGCTGAGTGTGCAAGACAGGGCCCCTGGGCAGCACAGGCCCTGACCTGCACGCGGTCTCACCCTGCTGCAGTCTGGCACACTGTCTTGAGCCCACACAAACACGCCGCCAGCAGAACCCGGTTTCCCGCATCTTCAGGGTCCTGGCACTCTCTGGGCTCCCGTAATGCCACACCCCCAGCTGCCCTCCCACTCCGTCCACTCCCCCTGCATTCTCATCCCCACATTCAAATAGCACAGTCTGTCAAGGCTCCAATCAGACCCCCTCCACCCTGCAACTTGGGGAACCACTTGTCCCCTGGTATCTCTACTTCTTTCTCCAGCCCTGTCCTCTCAGCCTCAGCCCTGAAAAGCTAGCTGCAGGCATCTCCCACTGACCACATGCCTAACCTATCTGGAGCTTCCCCCTGGAACCACCCCCCTCCCAGGATAGGCCCTGCCCATCCTACACCCCAACATTTCTGCTGAAGGAGGGCGGGAGCGAGCTGCCCCAGGGAGGCTTGGTGGTGCCAGGCCTGGAGCAGAGACAGAAGCCAGGAGACACCTTTCCACCTAGGGCAGGGGGGCACTCTCCCCAGGGCCGAGGCTGCCCAGTGACCCCTCTGCTCCCCAGCAGCATGTCGCTGGAGGTGCTGAAGAGCCTGCTGTCCACCACCAGGCACTGGCAGCACTTCGCCCACATGGAGCTGCAGGGCGCCTGGGACCTCTTTGCCACTATCCACACCTACCCACAGGGCGTGTGCCTCCTTGCCAGGTAGGGGCAGGGTGGGGCCAGGGGAAGGTGCCCATCCTGGGTCATCCCTGCCCAGGAGGCTGGGCTACGGACTGCAGCAACCCCCAGGACCTGCCGTGAACACAGCCCCAAGGGCTCATGCACGTGCACACTGGGCGCTGGGGTACAGATGGCTCAGGCTCACTGGCACACCCTGGGAGCCTAGAATGCAGACCTCTTGCCCGACGCCTAGCCCTCACCTTGGCCGGAGGCTCCTTGGGGACCAGGGCCAGGTCCACTCCCCTGTCCATCCCATGCTTGGCCCACGCCTGGCAGCCAGTGTGTGGCCAGCAGGTGCAGAAGGAGCAGGAGGAGGTCAAACAGAGGCATGCCCACTCCACTCAGCAACACTTCTGGCCGCCGGGCCCCTGGGTTGGGTGGTGGCGGGAGGGTGGACGTGGGCTGTGCCCATGAGCCCAGCCCACCCTTCATCCTGTGCCCAGGGCCATGGTGCAGAACCAGTGCAGTCAGATCAAGGCGCTGACCTTCCAGCTGCTGCCCAACCTGCAGAGCTGGGAGGAGTGGGAGAGGAAGGTGGCCATCATCATCTTCACAGAGGTGGGGGCCGGGGGGGGGCCCTCAGGGACAGCCTGCACCCTGTCTCCAGCTGAACCCACCAGGACCTCCCTTGACCAACAGATTCCTCACACCCCACCTTCCCACTCCCAGCTCCTCGGGGCCCACAGTCGGGGGCTCCTGGTTTAGGCCCCTGTCCACCTGCATCCTGGGGGACCGTCTTTTTATTCCTCCAGCCCTGATGTCTTGGGGTCCCGTCCCTGGAACAGTGAAGCTGAAAGGGCAATGGCTGGAACCAGACAGGCATTGGGTATCCCGGGCCCTGGGGCTGAGAGCTGGGCCACGGCCAGACAGGGTGGGGGCCTTTGTCATTTCCATAATGGACAAAGCCTGGTGCGACTCCATACACCACCCCTGTAGTGACATCTGGCTCTCCCTCCAGGTGAGAGCTGGGCCTTTGCCATTTCCATAATGGACAAAGCCTGGTGCGACTCCACACACCACCCCTGTAGTGACATCTAGCTCTCCCTCCATGGAGCTGGGTCTCCAGGTGCCCCATGAGCCAGGCTGTATTGAGTATGTTGTTCCCAGCTTCGCTGTGTGACCTCAGACAAGGCCCTTTCCCCCTCTGGGCCCGTTTCCCCAGCTATGCACTGAAGGATTAAAGCAGCTTGGCGTTGGGTTTAAACACTCATTAACCAAGATACCCGGAGAGGGGCAGGTCAGCCACCCTCCCTGAGTCCCAGCCTTGGTCCTAGAGCCCGGCTGCCACAGACACAGGCCCCCTCCGAGAGGCTGCCAGGCCTGACCCGCCTGCCCGGGGACCCCCAGTTCCTCTACAGCCCCACCCTGCTGGAGGTGCTCCCCAAAGAGGCCGTCCTGTCCATGCTGGTGCGAAGCCTCAGGGACCCCAGCCCCGAGATCCGCGTGCTGAGCCTGCAGGGCCTAGGGAACATCCTTTTCCATCCGGACAAAGTAAGCGGTTGCGGGGAGCGGTGATAGATGCCCCATAGAGCGGCCGGGCGCACAGGGCCTTTGTGTCCTTCCCATTAGAAATCTGCTCTGCTGGTCCAGTCCGTGGTCAGACCTGCGTCCCAGCACCCAGGTGGTGCTCAGAGAGTGTTTGTGCTGTTAAATGACTCACTGGCTGAAAACAAATCTAATATTGTAGAACCAGAGTTTAGGAACCCAATGAAGCTGCCGAAAACTTGTTTGACAGTTGCAAAATCGGCCTAGCTTGCACAAGGAGTCCCTGATAAGGTCTTTGACGGTAGAAACTGTTCATTTGCTGACATGTCACTTCCTGACAGTTCATCCAGACAGTTCACACTGCACCCGAGAGGAGCAGAAAGAACTTGAAGAAAAGGAACTTCGCTTTTCCTTTTTAAAGTAATGTAAAACTGGGAAATTGTCATTGCCACTTAGAAGGGCTGGAGTCACCACTGGTGTACCCACCTCCCTGCGACATGAGATGCCAGGGACTTCAGCGGTGCCCACCCAACCAAATTTGTCTTGTCTGGCCCCCAAGACCCCTCTGTCCCCTGGGAAGCCAGGAATGGGGGCAAAGGCAGGGTAGGGCGGAGGAAGGGAAAGTTGGTCTCCAGGACTTGGTGGGGGACCCTCTGGCCAGAAAGGGGACAGACAGGAAGGACCTGGCAGCTGACTGACATGGGTTAGTGCTCCCCTGACCCCAGGAGGACCCCAGGGTCTCAGAGAGGGGAAGCCTGTCCCGTCTGTCCACAACTCCTGGGGGACAGACCAGGGCTAGGAGCACGTCTCCCTGGACAGCAGAGCCAGGGCGAGATGGAGTGGGGTGGATACAGCGTGGGTGCCCAGGCATGGATGGGGGTCTGGGAAGGGGCCTCAGAGGGAGCCAGCCCCAGAACTCGCTGCCCACTGCCCCCCTCCCCCCCGACAGGGAAGCCTGCTCCGCGGACAGCTGCCGCCCTTCCTCCAGGGCTTCTCCCAGAGCAGCGGGCAGGTGCTGGTGAGTCTCATGGGCACCGTGTCGGACGTGCTGCACCGCCTGGGCGCACGCAGCACGGAGGCCCAGGGCCTCGGCATTGCCATCGACGCCCGCTCCTTCTTCGATGATGTGAGTGTGCCCGGGAGGGGCAGGCACCCCATCTCGTGCCCCTCCAGCGCCTCCCCCTGCTCCCTTCCTCCAAGGCCACTGTCCCACTGGGGCAGGGAGGTGGAGGCGCAGGGCAGCTCCCCGGGTGCGTGGCGTGCGTGGCACAGGGGCTTCTGCTGGCACTCGCCCTGCACCTTCAGCTGAACGCCACACCTTCATCTCAGCCCCACGTGTCTTCACCCTCCTGACTCATCAGCCCCTGTGGATTACAGATTCTCCTTCAGGGCAAGTCAGAGGGATAAGCCCGCCCTCCCGAGTCAGCATCCGTGACACTCGGGTTATCAGGATGCCACTGTAGGCATGAGAGGAATGAGTGTAGGTCCCTGAGGATGGCCTGTGACCCTCCCCAGGAGCCTGCAGAGCTGGGAAGCACAGCCCTGGCCCGAGAGGTGTGTGAGGGGGAGGCACATCCTTGCCCCAGAGCCCCGTCTGAGGGGGGAGGAGGAGCCCAGCCCCAGAGCCCCGTCTGAGAGGGGAGGCCGAGTCCTGCCCCAGAGCCCTGTCTGAGGGGGGAGGCCGAATTCTGCTCCCAGAGCCCTGTCTGAAGCGGGAGGCCTAATCCTGCCCAAGAACCCTGTCTGAGGGGGGAGGCACAGCCCTGCCCAGAGCCCTGTCTGAGGGGGAGGCACATCCCGGCCTCATAGCCCTGTCTGAGGGGGAAGCTCATCCCTGCCCTAGAGCCCTGTCCGAGGTGGAAGGCTGAGGTCTATTCCTGGAGCCCCGATGAAGGGGTCCTGCTGCGGGTACTGGGCCCCGCGTCCCGCCGGAGTGGAGGGTCCCAAGGTGGGTCTGGCTGGGCTCCGAGCCTCTGCCTTGCAGGAGCAGGACGAGGTCCGGGCAGCGGCCATGGCACTGTTCGGGGACCTGGTGGCGTCGGTGGCAGGCCAGCAGCTGGGCAGCCTGCGAACCCAGGTGCAGCAGGCCATGGTGCCCCTGCTCCTGCACCTGAAGGACCACTGCCCCACCGTCGTCACGGTCAGTGCCCGCGCCAGGCCTTTGCCTGGAGGGGCTGGGCTCCCACGGTGGGCAGGGGGCTGCTGAGAGCCAGGGACACCCCCTGGGCCGCGGGGCCAGCCCCCACTGGGTCCCTGCTCCTCCCCGTGTGCACACACGTGCACTCACACATGTGCCCACGTGTGGCTGTGCGTCTGTGGTCAGGACACCGTCTGTCCTGCTCACTGCTGCGTCGCCAGCGCCGGGCATGTCCTCAGGCGCAGGTGGTTCATTGAACTTGAAATATGTGCTAAGCCCAGCGTGTGCCCACCGGTGCCCCACACCAGGCCATTTCCTGCCCCTTCCAGCCACTGGGGGGATAAACAAGCAGCCAGTTTCCAAGCGGATGGGGACTTGAACACTGCCTTCAGTCCAGGGGGCTGTGGTGCTGGCCAGGGAGGCGGGTGGGCTCAGAGTGCAGCCTGAAGGCAGCAGGAAGGAGCCGGGAGCCCAGGCAGCTTCCTCGGAACCGCCGCCCACGCCCGGCCCTCCCTGCCGTCCCGCAGCAGGCCAAGTTTGCCTTCTACCGCTGCTCTGCGCTGCTCCACTGGCAGCCGCAGCACACCCTCTTCTGTACGCTGGCCTGGGAGAAGGGCCTCAGCGCCCGCCACTTCCTCTGGAGCTGCCTGGTGAGGGCCCGCAGCGGGGAGGGGAGGGGAGGCTGGCCGCCAGGTCCCTGGGGCCGGCCCACTCTGGCCCCAGCGAGTGACAGAGACGTGCTCCCCAGATGAGCCACAGCCAGGAGGAATTCGGCATCCACTTGGCGCAGGCCCTCAGCTACCTGCACAGCCGCCACCACCACATCAAGACCTGGGCAGCACTCTTCATAGGTGAGCGGGGCGGGGGGCCGGGCTCAGGAACCCCCAGGCCTGCCCTGCCTGAGCACCCCGACCCTCACCCTCGCCTGTTCCTCCACTGCGGCTGGAACGTGGGTTCCGCTGGCAAGCGAGGAGAGGGGCGAGTGAGGGGGTCTCGGGGTGTCCAGTTCTTTGGACCAGGCCCTTCTGTGTTCTGGCCCTGTCTTTCCAGCAGTCCCTCACACAGGAGAACTCCTTCCCTATGCCAGGGAGGGGGAGAGGGAGAGAGGGAAGGGGGGAGAGGTTCAGGAGCCCCCTCCCACTGGCCGCCATGCTCCTCGTCTGTCGCGCAGGTTATACCATCTGCTACCACCCCCGGGCTGTGTCCCAGATGGTCAGTGACGTGGACACAAAGCTGCTGTTCTGCAGTAAGGGAGCATCCTTACTCCATCCACCACCCCCATCCGTGTCAGCAGGGAGCATGGGCCCCCAAACACAGGGGGCAGGGTAGGGAAGGGAGCACCCAGGCCTGGAAGGCCGAGGAGGGCGGGGTCTGGGTATCCAACTGCCCCCACCCCATGTGGGAAGGAGGGTACTACTCCACCAGGGCTGTGGGCAGACGGGGCGTNCCACCCCCATCCGTGTCAGCAGGGAGCATGGGCCCCCAAACACAGGGGGCAGGGTAGGGAAGGGAGCACCCAGGCCTGGAAGGCCGAGGAGGGCGGGGTCTGGGTATCCAACTGCCCCCACCCCATGTGGGAAGGAGGGTACTACTCCACCAGGGCTGTGGGCAGACGGGGCGTGGAGGGTACCTCTGATTCGTCCCTCCTTTCCTGGAGCTTTTGAGGATCTCAAAAAGAGCCCTGAACCCAGCGTCCGAGACTTCGCCAGCAGGCAAGCCTCCTTCCTTCAGAAGGTGGCAGCCAGACCGCAGTGACCTCCAGCTGTCATCCCCCCATCCCCCTCCCCCGTGCCCACCGCACCACGCAGCCCTTCCCTGTCTGCACAGAGCTTGGCTGCATGACATTTTTCCATTGGAAAGAAAGATCTAGATTCAACAAAGAAGTGTCACACCTCTGCGCTCCCTGCCCACCATCCCATGGGCCCCCCAGAGACACTGGCAGGCCGGGGGGCGGGCCTGGACCCTGTGTCCCCCAGAGACAAACTGTGAAGTCTGGGCAGGAACTCCCACTTGTGGCCACCAGGTGGCTTCCCAGTGACCAGAGCCCAAACCACGGCCCGCCGATGTCCTGGGTGCTGAGTGGGCACTCCTAAGGCATCCATGGCCCTTGGGGCTCACAGCTGAGTGGAGTTGCTCACCATGGTGCCCCCACATGCTTCAGTCTGTCTCCGGCTTAGAGCTGGTCACTGGGAGGCTGATGGTGGGGAAGAGGTCCCTTGGCTGGTCTCCTTCTGCCCAGGGGACTCGAAGTTACCCTCCACCCCCGTCTCTAGCCTCCTGAGCCCCGTCAGGGCTGGCACCTGGGGTTGGCAGCAGAACCGACCTGGCTCAGGCAGATCTTCCAGGTGGGCTTGGCCCACCCTGAATGACTGAGGCGAGGGTCTCAACACTCTGAGCCTCAGCTGTCCCATCTGTAAAATGGGTAGTCAAACCTTCCTCCAAGACCCCTTGGAAGGTTGAGTCCAGAAGAGGTCCCCGGACTCTGAGGGAGCCCCTGAAGACCCACCTGGGCTTCGGCGGGTCTTTCCCCTCCCAGCCTTGGTTTTCCACTTGTGCAATGGGGGGGGTGGGCCCTTCCCTCGCCTGAAAGAGCCTCCTTGCTGGAGTCCTCCATAGGGCCTCCCCCAGCTGGCCGTTCTCCAGCAGGAGGTCCAACCCCACCCAGCCTATCCCCTGCCTTTCCCCCCACGTGCCCTCCCAGGCCCTCCCCACTTGGCCCAGGCAGAGCTTCTACCCAGACAGCTCTCCCTACATCCCCCACCTTGGGACCTCCACATGACCCGGCCCTCGAGGGCCTGCCAAACAAGGCCCCCCACCCCTCGTCAGGCTGTCCCTCCATTCCCCATAGACTGTGAGCCCCTCAGGACAGGCCTGGGGTTGCACCCAGGAGGCCCCACAACTTGGATGGTGGGTTGAAAAAAATACAGCAACTGCAGACTCACTGGTGGTGTTCAATATGACCGGGGAGAGGAGTAAAAGACCCTGGGCAGAGCTGGGGCCCCTGCTCACCCATCTGTGAGTCTTTGAATGGTGCCACTTGAGGAGGGGTTCTGGTTGGGTTTGGCTTTTCACAGCTCTCCATTTTGTCCACGGGCCCCTGTGGGTGCCCCCATCCCACTTCTGCTACAACCCCTGGCTGGCAAGAGGGTTCCCTGAGCCCAGCTGCCGGTGGGGGTGGGGGTGTGCCATCTCCCCTAAAAGGGAGGCTTCCCTGGTTCCCCCCAGTGGGCAGTGGGGCCTCCTGCATGTCCCCCTGCCTCACCCCAGTTCATCCTGCATCTGGGAAATCTGGTCTTAGTAAAACCTGGAGCTGGGTAGGCCTGGGCCCCAGAGGCTTCTGCAACCAATGGTGACTGGATAACCCCCGGGGGGAACTGAGACAGGTGAAGCCTGAAGTTGAGGGAGCACAGGCTTTACCAGCAGGGTGGAAGGCTCTAGACCCGGGCACACAAGAGGTGCCCCACTAACCAGCAGCAACACTTGACTGCCATGCTGGCCACAGCAGGCCAGGGGCGGGAGACAGGGCCCTGAGTCCTGGTGGGGGGGCCACCATCCCACCCCGGGAAGGTGCAGCCAACCTGACCCAGGGAGGAGCCGGCCCCCAGCTCTGCAAGAGCAGAGAGCTGCTCACGGAGCAGGGCAACATCTGTGCCCTCCAGCAGGCCCAGCCCCCAACACACTCTGATCTTTCACCCCAGGAACCCCGGGGTCACCCTCCACCCCTCCAGCTTCCCCTCCCCGCCCCGAGGTGAGGAGTCGGCATGTCCCTCCACCCCAAGCCCAGTGGGCATCATCACCCTCTCCCTTCTCTGGGCTTCTAAGACTGAAGTGAGGACACTTAGTTGGGGGCAGGACAGGGAAGCCACCCCGCCGGACACATGGCCCAGAAGAATTACCAAGTGACCCATCCTGTCCCTCACGGGGGCAATGCCAGTGACCCGGCCCCCAACACAGCAACAGGGCAACTGGGCAGAGCCCACTCAGGCCTCAGCCCCTGCTCTGTTCAGTCTGGGACGGCCCCGCCTTGAGCCAGGGAGTGCAGGGACCCAGCGTGGATGCCAGGGGGTGGCCAAGCACAGCCGGCAGGAGGGAACGTGCCCCGCAGCATCCCTGGGTGCCGCCAGCCCCCCAAGGCCACCCACACCCCGTTCTCCAGGCACATACAGCCACAGGGTCTGGTTTTATTGCCTTCGAGTGTCCAGAACACCTGACTGCCCCAGACCCAATAATTTAAGGTGCCAAGAACAGGTCAGGGTGAGGGGCCGCAGATGAGGGGCTGGGCCCAGTGGTTAAAAAATACACCAGCCCTCAAACAAACAGGCCAGGAAGGAGAGCTGCCCGGAGGCAGTGTGGGCAGGGCATTAACAGGACAGCCAGGGACACAGGGCGGGGGGATTGGGGGGATTAAGCTTCAGAGGGACAGTGAGGGCTGAGGGAACAGAGAGACAGACACGCGGGCAGAGACAAAAGGAAGGCTGGACCAGACAGCGGTGTGCGTGCATGCACACATGTGCACACACACACACACTTGCTGGCGTGGACAGAGAGGGAGGGAGCAGAGACAGAAAACACCCACGAGGGGTGCAGGGGGCGGGCTGGATGGCTGGTGGCGGGTGTGCCCGGGGGGCTGGGAGCAAAGGGCAGAGGGCGGCCCACGGCGGGAGCCCTGCTGAGCCCGCGGCCGGGCGCCCAGGTCCTGAGCTACATGATGCAGCACTTGGTCTTGTGCGCGTGGGGGTCCTTGAACCGCAGTCTCTGCTTCGGCCGGTATTTTTCCAGGTAGGTGAGCTGTTTGCTGTTGATGGCTCCGCGCCGCTTCCTGGGCAGACGGAACCGGGGTGGGGGTCAGGTAGGACCCAGCCTCGGCCACCCGCCCTGCCCCAGAGCTGCAGGCCCCAGAGGCGAGAGGGGCTGGAGTGGGTCCCCGTGACCCACGGAGCCCTCCCACCTCTGGGCCTCTGCCCGGGCTGTTCCTTCCGCCAGAATCACAGTCACTGCAGCCACCGCTGCTGACCTCAGGTCACCTGGCTATCGCTCCTCCAGGCTGACCGCCTCACCTCCCCAACCCCAAGGTCCCCACCCTCCAAGGCCCGCGTGTTTACCTAGCTACCACCCCCTGAAAGCAGAACCCGCGAGGATGGAGCCTGGCATGCCGGCTGGCTGGGAAGGAGAGGAGGCGGGAGGTGGCCCTCAGGTGCCTGGGTGTGGGGGTACCTAGCACTGCCCACCAGGCACTTCCAGAGGTCACCTGTCCCCACCGCCCATGACCTTGGACATGGCTGTGGACTGGCTCTGGTCAATGATGCCTGGGCCGGGGAGGAGCAAGCCTGCGCTGCTCTGAGTCACCAGGTTGGGCCAAGCCCCGAGTCACAGGCCTCAGACTGGAACTAGGGAACCGCGGGCTCAGCAAGGTGCATGGGGCACAGATGACGGTGAAGGCCCGGCTCTTACCCCGGGGTCGCCTCAGATCTGTGCCAAGGCACAGAGCTGCACACAGGCTCACGGAGAGAAACTGTGTCTAGTGTGTGTGTGTGTCGGGGTGGGGGGGGGTCCTTGAACCGCAGTCTCTGCTTCGGCCGGTATTTTTCCAGGTAGGTGAGCTATTTGCCGTTTCTGCCCCAGCTCCTCGTGCCAGGGTCCCGAGGAGGCCAGAGCTCCTGCGGGCACACGCAGGACTGGCTGCTTGTCTGGTAAACAAGCCTGCCTCTGGGAGAAAGAGACGGCTGTGCCCTGGGAACTGTCATCGGGGGAGCAGCACAAAAAGACATCCTCTGTGCACGTGTCTCACACACACACACACACACACACACACACNCCAGGCTGACCGCCTCACCTCCCCAACCCCAAGGTCCCCACCCTCCAAGGCCCGCGTGTTTACCTAGCTACCACCCCCTGAAAGCAGAGCTCCATCCTAGGGGATGGAGCCTAGCATGCCGGCTGGCTGGGAGGGAGAGGAGAGGAGGTGGGAGGTGGCCCTCAGGTGCCTGGGTGTGGGGGTACCTAGCACTGCCCACCAGGCACTTCCGGAGGTCACCTGTCCCCACCGCCCGCGACCTCGGACATGGCCGTGGACTGGCTCTGGTCAATGATGCCTGGGCCGGGGAGGAGCAAGCCTGCGCTGCTCTGAGTCACCAGGTTGGGCCTAGCCCCAAGTCACAGGCCTCGGACTGGAACTAGGGAACCGCGGGCTCAGTGAGGTACATGGGGCAGAGGTGACGGGGAAGGCCTGGCCCTTACCCCAGGGCCGCCTCAGATCTGTGCCAAGGCACAGAGCTGCACACAGGCTCACGGAGAGAAACCGTGTGTCTGGTGTGTGTGCACACGTGCCAGGGTCCCGAGGAGGCCAGAGCTCCTGCAGGCACATGCAAGGGTGCCGCCTGACTGGTAAACAAGCCTGCCTCTGGGAGAAAGAGACGGCTGTGCCTTGGGAACTGTCGTCGGGGGAGCAGCACAAGAAGACACCCAGGCATGGACTGTGCACGTGTCTCACACACACACACACACACACACACTCACAGTGGGCGGGCTGGGGGCCGGCTCAGGTCCTCTGTGCCCACCCCACTGTCCCTGTTGCCACCCCAGGACCCTGCTCCGCCAGGGCTCCTTTCCCGGGGGCCGCGCCAGACAGGAGCCCCCTCCCCGCAAGGAGAGGAGGCTGGGAGACCTCCATGGGGGCCGAGAATGGGGCGCAGAGGGCCCAGGGGCCAGGGCTTCAGAAGGGCAGTCCTGAAAGATTCTGGGGTGTCGGCTGTCCCGGAGGGGCGTTGGGGCAGGTAGGGCAGGTGTACTGGGGGGCTCCTTTCACTGCTGGGCTGGGTTGGATGGCTTCTGGGGGTTCCTCCTCTCCCAAGAGCTGAGGGGAGTGACACCCTGCGTCAGGAGTGCTGGAGGCTTAAAGAGGTGTCTGCCCCAGCTCCCCGTGTCAGAGATGGGTTTGGGGTAGCCTGTTACTCAGCACTGCAGGGCCTGTGCAGACTGATGCACCCCAGGCTGAAGGAGCCATGGGCCCCAGAGAGGGGACCAGCCAGGCACTCCGTGTAGCCTCTCCTCACCCTCTGCTCCCAGTCTGGAGAGCAGACCACACACAGAGACCCGTCCTCAGTCGGGGCTAGGCAGCCTGAGGGGTGCGCTGGTACCACAGCAGGAGGCTGCACTGAACTGGGGAAGGCCTCAGAGGACGGCACGGGGCCAGGGGTCAGGAGTGCCTCCTGGCGGGGCCCTGGGCCCCTGCGGGGTAGGGAGGGAAGGATAAGGACCCCCTGCACCCAGACCCCGAGCACCCACCAGCACCCTTCCCCACCAGCCACTCACTGTCGGATGAACTGGATGGCGTCCTCATACTTCATCCCGCTCTCAATGAGGGCCAGCGCCACGAGGACTGGAGCCCTGGGCGGACGGCAGGGCCAGGTCATCCAGGCCCAGGCACCCACGCCCTCCCCGATGCCTTCCCCGCGGGGCCTGGGGCGGCCCAGGCTTCCCCAGTGGCGCTCCCGCCCCATGGAGGGCACAGGCTCCGCCTGCGCCTGCGTGTGGCCCCAGGTGGGCAGGGCCACCTCTGTGCCTCAGGCTCCTCGTGTATAAACGTGTAGGTGGGAGGGCTGAAGGAGAGAGAGCAAAGTGCTGGGCTCAGGTCTGCCAGTGGGTGAGAGCTTGACTCTCGGTTACAAATCACGTTCACGTTTCCCTTGACTAGCTGGTGGGTGTGGGGTCTTTGTGTCTGGGGAGGGGCAGTGCTGTCAGCTCCTTCCTGCACAAAGTCCCAGCCACAGCAGTGGGGAGCAGGGTCAAACTTTGGGAAGGACTTCCACCCCCCAACCCCCAGAAGGAAGTCACGTGATATGGGCTCAGCACCCACACCCGACGGCAAGCCAGGCCAAGAGGTCCCCAAGTTCAAGCCAGCTTCCCTGCCCCACTGGCTCACCGCCCCAGGCCGGCCACGCAGTGCACAGCCACGCAGCTGCCAGGGTCATCACAGAACTTGTTCTTCAGCAGGCTCAGCCAGTCCTCCACCACTTTGCCGGGTGGGGGTGCCCCGTCATCAAACGGCCAGTCCTGCAGAAGGCAGCAGCACGTGAGGACCCAACTTGAAGGTGGGGTGAGAGCCGGGGCCCAGGCCAGCCTGCCCAGGGGCACTCTGACAAGCAAGGAGGCTATCTGGAGCCCCCTGAGGGTGACGGTCGGGGCAGAGGCCCCAGAGAGCGACCCCCTGCAAGGCTCCTCCCCATCGTCTCCTCCAGGAAGCCTTCCCAGAACACCCTGCTCTTGGTGGGGGGGCAGCCGCGGGAGCCCTACTCCCCTTCTCGGCAGTCCACACTGTGGTTCTGACTCACCCAGCCTGAGCCGTTCTGGGCCCACAGACCCAAGGGGCCTGGTCCATGAACGTGGCTGACATAGGCCTGTCTGTGTCCCCAGCCCCCAGCACAGCGGCACAGAGCAGGCCGGGCCCAAGGCTGGAGACAGCGCACTTCCCACAGAGCACATTCACGGGGGGCAGAGGGGCCACCCCAGAATCAGCACCGCTTGGCACCAGGGGTGCATCCACGTGTCCACCGAGGCCAGGTACCCGGGCATCTGATCCTGTTCCCAGACTTCAGATTCAGCACCCCTGGAGGGCCCCTGGAGGACACGGGTCTGCCTGGCAACTGCTTGTCTAACCCAAAGCCCTTCCTGCTGCAGGGGAGGCGTGGGAAACCCCTGTGCTCCGGTCTACTTTAGAGCGTTCACTTGGTGCCCTTCAGGCACCCCCGCTCTAGACTGGAGGACCCCGGGTCACTCAGCGGGGAAGGGGCAGGCCTGTC
>SJYH01009149.1:7409-22550 GCA_006408735.1 Sylvicapra grimmia | reverse complement strand
GAGGATGAGATGGCTGGATGGCATCACGGACTCGATGGACGTGAGTCTGAGTGAACTCCGGGAGATGGTGATGGACAGGGAGGCCTGGCGTGCTGCGATTCATGGGGTCGCAAAGAGTCGGACACGACTGAGCGACTGAACTGAACTGAACTGAGTAAGTGCATAGAACAATTAAACTGGAAAAAAAAGAAATGAACCGAGAGACTCAATGCACACGTGGACAATGATCAGACCACGTGGAAAAGCAGCACTCTGACCTTCAACCCACAGCAGAGCCCAGGGAGCTGCACAGTGAGGCCCAGACAGCCGGCCAGGACTCAATAACTGACGGCCTAATCAGCGTCCTGCTTCCAACACAGAACCAATCGGAGAAGGCCCCACCTGACCAGTCACCCAGGACGCCCCTTCTTCTGGCAGCCGTGCCCAGCTCCCACTGGGTCCCCCGCCCCATCAGGGACCCTGAGCCACCCTCTTCTCCACTAGGAAGCTCGCGCAGTCCTCCACCTGCCTCTGAGTCTCTGCCAAGCACACATTCAGCTAGCTCCGAGCAAACAGCCTTTGCTTTCCCCGTCCCTGGTTGGTTCCGGAGGACAAAGGATTTGAACAGACATTTCTGCCAAGAAGATACAGAAATGGCCAATTGGAACGTGAAAATATGGTCCACACCGTTGGTTATTAAGGAAATGCAAATCAAAACCACAACCGGATACTGCTTCACAACCGGATACTGCTTCACAACCTCTAGGATGGTTAAAAAAAAAAAAAAAAGGATAATAACCTGTGTTGGTGAGGATGTGGAAAAACTAGACCCCTCAGCCCTGCTGGTGGGTTGTGTAAAATGCTGGCAACCAGTATGGGATTCGATAAAAAGTTCAACGCAGGGTGACCATAAGACCCTGCAATTCTCCTGGGTACAAACCCCCCCAAAAAACTGAGGACCCATGTACAGACAGACAGCGCTCATGAACGTTGACGGTAATGCCATGCCCAACAGCCAGAAGGTGAAGCGCACCCAACGTCCAGGAAAGGGAGAACGGACACACGAACTGTGGACCAGCCACACAGTGGAGCGTTCGGCCTCAGAAAGGAAGGGGGTTCTGGGACAGGCCGCAACGTGGGTGAGCTTCAAACACAGGCGAAGGGGACGAGGCCAGACAGAGAGGCTCCCATAGCGCGTGACTCCTTTCATACAGAACGTCCGGCAGAGGCAGGAAGCAGCCGCGCGACTGCCAGGCCTGGGCAGGGGCGGCAGCGAGGGCGTGCTGCACGGGTGTGGGGCTTCTAAAGAGGAGACGCTCTGCGCTCAGTGCCACTCACAGTTCCCTTTCACGTGGCTAGCCGTGCGTGCTGAGTCGCGTCCAACTCTTTCTGACCCCTCGGACTGTTAGCCTGCCAGGCTCCTCTATCCTTGGAATTTTCCAGCCAAGAATAATGGAATGGGTTGCCATTTCTTCCCGACTCAGGGATCCAACCCGAGTCTCCTGCATTGGCAGGCGGATCCCTTACTGCTGCACCACCTGGGAAGCCTTTGTATGTGACACGAATTCTTCTCTCGAAGAGCCTCCCCACGGTCAGAATAATCTCAGAGAATAAAAATGTCAGAATGGGTTTGGGATGGCGGGAGCCAGGTTTCATTTGGTATCCAGTCGGCCCAGGCACAAAGGTCCTGGGTGAACTTGGGGGCTCCAGGTCTGTGGACACTGCAGCCGCCCTGGGCGGTGGGGAATGGGCCAGCCGGCTGTCCCAGGCACCCCCAACAGCCAGAGCTCTGTTTGTGACCTGGGAAGGGGCTCCATGAAAACCCCCGAGTCAGACTTCGTCTCGGAACTTCTGAAGCCCCTCAGACCAGCTGCCAGAGCCTGGGCGTTGGCATCTAGCAGGATGGAGGCTCTCCCCGAGATGAGCTTGGACTTGGCATTTCTCAGCGGCAGCACCTCACATATGGGACTGATCATCTTCCTGGGGGTGGGGGGCGGGTGTCCTGTGTGATCTGGGGGGTTGACCTGTATGCACCAGGCGTCTGCACCCCAAAATGCCAGAAGCACCCCTGCCCCCAGCTGTGATAAAAACACCTCCGGACATGACCAGACCCCCCCACCTCAGGGATGAAACCTGCCCCTACCTGCACGACAAAGGGGTGCAGCCCGTGGCACTGGCCCCCTGGCGTGTACAGCTGAGCAAACACCACAGCGTGGGTAGCGCTCTTGCCCATGTTGCCAACCCAGAACTTGGCAGCTTCGAAATCGGGGGAATGGATGACGAATTCCTGCATGAGGGAAAAAAATGGACGTTAGAGGCTGATGCACACCGGGGTCTTCATCTCTTTGACACATTCAGTCTCTCCTCTGTTCGAAACCTTGGAGGCATGAGTAAGAACTGACGGAAGGTTATTTCCTGAGTGGCAAAGGGAGCCCCCCAAAAAAAAAAAAAAAGCATATGCTGGGTCTTCTGACTTAAAGAAGAACCTTCCCATGGAAGATGATGAGCAACGTGGCAAACAGTAAAGCACACGTGAAGCACTCTGCAAGCTGCCAACACCCCAGGAGAGTTCACCCGTTCAGCGAGCCTTCCCCAAGCACAGATTGGCACCTGTTCAGCAAGCCTTCTCCAAGCAGACTGGCACCCATTCAGTGAGCTTTCCCCAAGCAGACTGGCACCCATTCAGCGAGCCTTCCCCAAGCACAGATCGGGGCAGGGGGGTCCCCTCCTCAGCTTCACACCTGCCTAAACCCCCCACCCACTGCCAATTTGCCAAGTTCCTACGCCCACCCTGTCTGTCCCCCACCAAGCTCCCCGGGAGTCCAGGAGCACAGGGTGGATGAGCACAGGAATTAAGGAAGGAGCAGACAGGAGGGGACAGGCCCCCTGAGGACACGGCCCGGGGGCTGGGGAGGCAGCAGGGAGAGAGGGTTAAGCAGGGCTGGGGCCTGCCCCCGGGGAGGTCCCACCTGCTTGTGGGCATCACCCAGCCAGCTGGTTCCCTCGAGCACATACCACTGCTCTCTCCTCCCCATCGACACGCTGCATCTCCTTCTTGTCACTCGACAGAAGTGACATCAGGTAGTGACACTCCCAGATGGGATCGGTCATGCCAGTCCCATCCCATCCCATCCCTGCCCCACAGCCCCTGGCACAGCCAGTTTCTCCGCGCTGGTGACGGGACTGCGTCTCCCCTCCAGCATAAGAGTCCACTGGCATGTTAGAAGCCAGGAGCTGTCTGTTGCAGCAGTGTTGAGTACACAGTAGTGTGCTCAACAAACAACCCGCGGGAGGCTCAGAGCTCCTAACCTCAGAGGAAGAGAGTCAGAAACAACAGCCTCGAAGGTAACTGAGTTTCGCCCAGGCCCCAAGGCCACGGAGGTACCACCCTCCCTCTGCAGAGTCAGGAAGGGCCTCCCTGTCCCCCAGCCCAGCACTGAGAGCCCAGGAACACCGGGAGCCGAGCGAAAAGAAGGGCTGAGAGCCAGAAAGACCCGGGTGCATATAGAGCTATCTCATGGCTTAAACAACAGTCCCTTAGATTGCAAGGAGATCAAGGCAGTCAACCCGAAAGGAAATCAACCCTGAATGCTCATTGGAAGGACTGATGCTGAAGCTGAAGCTCCAGTACATGGCCACCTGGTGGGAAGAGCTGACTCACTGGAAAAGACCCTGATGCTGTGAAAGATTGAAGCGGGAGGAGAAGGGGACGACAGAGGACGAGATGGCTGCATGGCATCACTGACTCAATGGGCATGAGTTTGAGCGAGCTCCAGGAGTTGGTGATGGGCAGGGAGGCCGGGCGGGCTGCAGTCCGTGGGGTCACAGAGGTGGACACCAGGAGGCCGCACAGCTCGCTCTCAGCCCTCGGGGTGCGGCGGGCCCTCGCCTCTGCTCCCAGGTGCCACCAACAGCCTGCAGGGTGCCCACTGCGACCTGCGCCCCAGCCACCCGTTCTTCCAGGGGCATCTCAGGTTCCTCCTCTTGAGCCCCCTGCCCACAATGCCCCCAGCACACACAGCCCACCTGTCCCGTAAATACACTCACGGTGAGCAGACACACAGGGCAGGGCTTCACCCTGCTGCACGCAACTCGGCCAAACCACAAGGACCGGTCGGGGGAAGGGCCGCAGACCCTGGACCCATGAGGAAGGGGCAGGAGGACGTGGCCGTCTGAGAGACGTGGAGGCCAAGGAGCCCGACACCAGTGATGGGAGTGGGGCCGCAGGACGGGGAGCGGCAGAGGCCACGGGTCCCCCACACGCTCCGCCCTCTCCCCTGCCCGCCGCCGCCCTCCTGTCTGCTCACAGACGGGCCTCCTCCAGAGCACGCGCTCCCTCCCTGAGGACTGCCGGGTCAGACGGATGGGCCTCCTCCAGAGCCCCCTCCCCGAGGACTGCCAGGTCCCCACAGCGCTAAGGAGCGAGCCTGCACAGGGCAGCCTTCAACACACAGTGCGGGGAGAGGGGCCAACCACACAGGCGCCACGGAGAGTCCACGGGGCAGGAGCGGCCCCAGGACCAGAGGGGCTGGGCTGCTGTCCAGAGAGCCTGGCCCCGGACAGGCCGCTAGAGAGGGACGAGGCTCAAGGGGGACCTTCCTTACCGTCTGTCCCATAAAGCACGAGCAGCTGGCACCACTCACTAATCACACACCCAACAAACAGGTAAGCAAACAGATTTTATAAAAGAGCCTGTGCCCCGCCACTCTGACATCCTACCCAAGCCCAAACCACAGCGGGCTTCCGGGTGCGACCAGGTTTCACCGCTCACAGCCTGCATCTCCTAAGCTCTACTGTTCACAGCGTGACGGATCTCGGTGTGCACTTAGGCAGGAGCCAGGTTTCCTGCTGTAATTATGTGACAACACCACGTTCCACATGCTCGAAGCCTGGAGACAGAAGGGCGGGTACCACCTACCTGGGTGCTGGGGTCGTAGTGAGCGGTCGTGCGTATGGCCTTGGTGTTACTCCCGTGACTGACTTCAGTCAGAGCAAAACATCCAAAAATCTAGCATGGAAACAGAATGAGGTCAGGTGAAAGGTCCTCCCTGCACCTTCCTGGAGGGACCCTGCCACCACACTTCCTCTACGGCCTAGACCACCGAGCAAAGCCCCGAGGCTCCATTTCCTGCCTGACGCCCAGCGGGCTCAGTGAGCCAGCCTGCCGTGTGAGACCCGACTGCAGCTCCCGCCCGGGAGGGCAGCTGGCAGGTGGGCTGCTGGGGGCCCCGCTAAGTCAGCACAGTGGCTAAGAGCAGCTCTCAGGCGGCAGAAGAAAAGGAAGCCGCTTCCTTGACAAGAAAAAGCTCAGTCCCTCTCGTGCTGGGAATCCGGCACGCCCCAGTTTGGGAAAGGACAGCATGAACTATTTGGTGAGCAGCCCCAGAACAGCATGAAAGGAGAGGACCGGCCCCCCACTCGGAGACCCTCTGCGGCAGTGTGCCCTCCACACATCTCCAAGGAGAACACGTAACAGGACGCGCGTTCGCCCATGAGCGCAGCTAACCTCCAAACTGAAGATCTTTGGAAGGTACTTGAAGTGTCGTTCGGAACCGGAGCTGTAAATCGCCGATCCAAAAGTCTGAAAATACGACATCACCATGTACACAGGTGGAAGGTAAGGCTGCTGCCACCCTGGGACTTGATCCCCACTCCCCACCCCGACACACACACACAAACACTCACACACACCCGGCACCACACCAGCCCCCAGCAAGGGCTCCAGCTTCCAAGACACAGCAGCACTGGGGTCCACGGCCCAGGGCAGACCCTGGGACTCAGCTGCCTGGCCTGGAGCTCACGGAGTCACGAGACCCAGGTCCTTGTTGCGAGCCATCTACGTGCACTGAATAGGACCAGGAAAGGGTCTGTGAACAGCTGGAGGTGGCAGTTGGGTGGGGGACGAGAGTGTGGGATGGGCAAGGTGAGCCCACCTTTCCTTCACATAGCATGAGGACAACACCACCTTCCCAAGCTCATCTCCACCGGCATATCAAAGAGGCGGAAGCACAGGCCTCACCTTTGACCTATTTTCCCTCCTTCCCTTCCTTCCATTTATAAAAGTCCCAGAGCTGCTATTTCTGTGGAGTTTTAACTGTACTGCGTTATCCAAGGACTGACCCGTCCAAGTCTGCATAAACAGCTGAGAAAAACTGGGCTTCTCACTACAAGTCACAAGGTCAACCTACATATTTTCATCTCTGCTTTTGTTTTTTCATAAAATTTCTTCTTTCTCTCTCTCTTTTTCTTTATTTATTTCGGTACAGCATGCAAACTCTTAGTTGCAGCTTGTGGGAATCTAGTTTCTGACCAGCCATCCAATTCAGGGCCCCACGCGCTAAGAACGCGGAGTCTTAGCCACTGGACTACCAGGGAAGTCCCTCGTCTCTGTTTCCATTTCATCGTTTTCTAGAAATCTCTTTAAATGAACATTTCCCAGATGCATTAAGTCTCACAAAGCTCCAGAAGCGGGCACATGCTGCCAACGAGGAAAGCACAAAGGCAGCTGCCAAGTGTGTCTCAGGTTCAGCAGACAGAGCACTGCTCAGCCCCGGGGCACGGCGTGAGAGCGGCCCCTCTCCACTCCTCCCCTCTCCCGAGGCGACTCACCAGCACGTGCAGGAAGAACTTGGTGGCCAGGGACCAGTCGTACATGCCCAGGCATTCGATCAGCGCCAGGACTCTCGGCAGGCTGCCCAGCATGTCCCCCACGGGGAGGAAGTCGTACTCGAAGACCCTCTTACAGCGCAGGAAGTTCAGCTCCTGGTACTTCTCCACCGAGAGCCGGCTGCCGCGGGGATGGGCGAAGAGCGGGTCGCTCTCCAGAGCCGAGAAGATGGCTTTCTGGAAACGCAGCAGGCGGGGAATAGCGGATTTGGAGGCAAAGTATGGAATTTTTTCACTAAGCTCTGACTTACATGGCTTCCTCAAGGCCACGGGCTGCTTCTGGTGGGCAGTCTAACCCAGAAACACACGGACAGAGATGAGAGGCTCCCGGGAGCCAGCGTGAGGAATCCCACCCGTGACAAGGTCATGCGGCAGAGATCTGATGGCAAGGTCGAGTCAGACCTCAGGTTTTCCCCCTGGTATTTCCTGAGCATGTACCCCAAAAGTAAGAATATGCCTGCCTCATTGTATTGTATTTTTCCACTCTTCTGACACACTCTGGAAAAAGTCAACTCAGGGCTTTCAGTTCAGTTCAGTCGCTCAGTCGTGTCCGACTCTTTGTGACCCCATGAATTGCAGCACGCCAGGCCTCCCTGTCCATCACCAACTTCCGGAGTTCAGTTTATAAGTGACTAATTTTCATTTTGTATTTTCAAAATTCTCTGCCTGTTTGCTTATGGGCAATATCATATGTATTGCATGAATACATTTTTACTAAAAGGATTAAAAAATTCAAAGATAGAGAACATCCCAGGTTTTAATTTTTTTTTGCTTCTCATTTATCTTTCTATGAAATTGTGTGCTTGTCTTCTGCATTTGAAAGGGTGTTTCAATCCAAAAACCCCTCTGATGGCTTTCGAGCCTGCCTGCAGGACTCTTACAGCTACACATGTGATTGTTTGAGGCCTCCCGCGGGAGGCACAGGAAGCTTAAAGCATCCTAGGAATGTAGGGGCTTCCAAGGAGTCAAAATCATTAGAATAGGACTGATTAAAGGTTCCATTTGTTGAGCCAATACTGCTGCCAAAGTGCTGCCAAATTTTTGTATCTTTTATTTGTAGATATAGTTGGTATATAGAAAAACAGGTAGTAGACCTGGTATTAGCAACATTAGATCTTTGAGTTAAGTACTTTCTTTGTTATAACCCACTGCACCTTTGTTCTACAGGAATGTAACTTTATTTAGTACTTTGAGGGTGATGCAGAGTAAAGAAAAAACACTTCTAGGGAAAAGGAGTTTCCTGGTTGATAGACAATTATTCAGGAAGAGAGCCATAAAAATGTTAACAGGCCTCTTGGCCAGAAGATAACGTAAACCACCTGAGACCTTTTGTATAGGGGAGGGTATGCAAAAAGAAAGCCTTGTCTCAATGAGGGTCAGGACTGCTGCCCCTGCATAACTGCATATTCCATTATTTCTTTATGTACAACTTGGGGTATATAAGCTGATTTTGAAAAATAAAGATTTTGGAGTCTTGCACCGATGCTGGGCTTCCCCATGTCGTTCTTTTCTCCCCTTTTTTGGCTGAATTCCCATCTGGAGCGGGGAGGCTCACCATGTCTACTTACTTGCCCTGGCTGCTAAGATCCACGTGAAAGGGAGCCTAAGGTGGGGCACCCTTCGATATTCAAGTGGGCAACGGTGGCCTAACGTAGATGGTACAAACCTCTTGTCTTGAGGTTTTATTGGTTTTCCCCTTAAACCAAGTTATTCAGCCTCCTTTTCTCCATCTAAATTTCCTACTATACTATTTCTTCCTAAATCTAATCTTATATCTCTAAATAAATAAGGTTTTCCTCGCCAACGCCGTCCCCGCTTCGAATCACCCTGGATCCACCGGGGCTGGACCCCGGCAAGAGGCCTTCTCAGGGGAGAGCAGAGGGCACCAGGCTTAGGAAGCCCAGCCTGTGTCCATTCATTGTGGGCTCCCAAGAGTTCCCTGAGGACCCCTGCCATCTTTCTGCAGATGAACCAGGAGCCCAGCGGAGCCCCCTCCCCAAGTGCCACCGAGGCGCCCAGCAGCCACCAGCCCAGCCTCACCTTGAAGCGCAGCGTGTCCTCGCCCTCCCAGAACAGCGCCAGCTCCTTCCAGGGGAATGAAGCGCGGGCGCGGGCCACGTGCAGGGGCCCCTGGGGCAGGTCCAGCAGCACGGGGTCATCGCTCCTCTCCCTGAGGGGCGCCATTACTCCCGGCCGCCACCTGTACAGACATACAACCCAAGTGAGTACATGTCCTTCTCACGCCATCACCAACAAGGGCAGACGTGCGCGGGATGTGAAAGACGACAGACAAGCTCTGATCGCGAAGGGAGGGCAGCTGGGACGACCCCACACAGCTGGTGTCCACTCTCCCAGGAGAGGGGGTGAGGCGAGTGCCCTGGGTTCCACTCCTGCCCCGAGGAGACCAGGAGTCAGACAGGGGCAAAGGGCAGCCCTGTGGCCGGCGCTGTGAAGCACTCAGCGTGGCGAGAGGACGCCTCACCTGCCCAGGCCCACCAGACCCGCAGCCCGGGAAGCCTCGCCCCGGAGTCCAGACAGTGCTGGCCGGCCCGCTCCAGCCACGCCCCTGGCGTCCCCTTGAGGCCACCTGGACGGGGGCCGTCTGCAGAGCCTGTCACTCTACTTGACACAGAAGCATCTGGATTCCCACTGACAGCAACCTAGCCCTCTTGACCAAAGGATCATTCTGGAATTTACTGAGCAGACTAGCTCCTTTTCCAGTGCCCGGGTCAATGAAGGCAGGGATGGGAGGGGCTTGTGAACAAAGACCTAGAGAGACAGCCGGAGAGCAGAGTCCTGGGTTGGACTCCCAGGGCAACTCTTTAAGGTCCATGAGAACATTTAAACCCTGTAGTTAAACATTAGGATGGTCTGGGAGGTCGAACTCTGAGCATGACGGTCAACACTGTTGGCACACGATGGAAAAGCGGTCACTCTTGCTGGTGAGACCCTTGTGTCTTCTGGGTGGAAGGGGAAAGATCCGCAGGGCACCTGCGAAGACCTGCTTGTATGTCAGAGAGCTTCCCTGGTGGCTCAGACAATAAAGAATCCACCTGCAATGCAGGAGACCTGGGTTCGATCCCTGGGCTGGAAAGATCCCCTGGAGAAGGGAATGGATTCGATCCCTGTGTTGGGAAGATCCCCTGGAGGAGGGGACGGTCACCCACTCCAGTATTCTGGCCTAGAGAACTCCATGTGTTAGGACCCAAACAGTTGCCATAACAGGCGTCAGGGGGCCAAGACAGGCCAAAATCTCCCTTGCAGAGGAGCTAAGTCATTGCCAGNCCTCCTTTTCTCCATCTAAATTTCCTACTATACTATTTCTTCCTAAATCTAATCTTATATCTCTAAATAAATAAGTTTTTCCTCGCCAACGCCGTCCCCGCTTCGAATCACCCTGGATCCACCGGGGCTGGACCCCGGCAAGAGGCCTTCTAGGGGAGAGCAGAGGGCATCAGGCTTAGGAAGCCCAGCCTGTGTCCATTCATTGTGGGCTCCCAAGAGTTCCCCGAGGACCCCTGCCATCTTTCTGCAGATGAACCAGGAGCCCAGCAGAGCCCCCTCCCCAAGTGCCACCGAGGCGCCCAGCAGCCACCAGCCCAGCCTCACCTTGAAGCGCAGCGTGTCCTCGCCCTCCCAGAACAGCGCCAGCTCCTTCCAGGGGAATGAAGCGCGGGCGCGGGCCACGTGCAGGGGCCCCTGGGGCGGGTCCGGCAGCACAGGGTCATCGCTCCTCTCCCTGAGGGGCGCCATTACTCCCGGCCGCCACCTGTACAGACACGCAACCCAAGTGAGTACATGTCCTTCTCACGCCATCACCAACAAGGGCAGACGTGCGCGGGATGTGAAAGACGACAGAGAAGCTCTGATGGCGAAGGGAGGGCAGCTGGGACGACCCCACACAGCTGGCGTCCACTCTCCCCCTCCCAGGAGAGGGGGTGAGGCGAGTGCCCTGGGTTCCACTCCTGCACCGAGGTGACCAGGAGTCAGACAGGGGCAAAGGGCAGCCCTGTGGCCGGCGCTGTGAAGCACTCAGCGTGGCGAGAGGACGCCTCACCTGCCCAGGCCCACCAGACCCGCAGCCCGGGAAGCCTCGCCCCGGAGTCCAGCCAGTGCTGGCCGGCCCGCTCCAGCCACACCCCTGGCGTTCCCTTGAGGCCACCTGGACGGGGGCCGTCTGCAGAGCCTGTCACTCTACTTGACACAGAAGCATCTGGATTCCCACTGACAGCAACCTAGCCCTCTTGACCAAAGGATCATTCTGGAATTTACTGAGCAGACTAGCTCCTTTTCCAGTGCCCGGGTCAATGAAGGCAGGGATGGGAGGGGCTTGTGAACAAAGACCTAGAGAGACAGCCGGAGAGCAGAGTCCTGGGTTGGACTCCCAGGGCAACTCTTTAAGGTCCATGAGAACATTTAAACCCTGTAGTTAAACATTAGGATGGTCTGCGAGGTCGAACTCTGAGCATGACGGTCAACACTGTTGGCACACGATGGAAAAGTGGTCACTCTTGCTGGTGAGACCCTTGTGTCTTCTGGGTGGAAGGGGAAAGATCCGCAGGGCACATGTGAAGACCTGCTTGTGTGTCAGAGAGCTTCCCTGGTGGCTCAGACAATAAAGAATCCACCTGCAATGCAGGAGACCTGGGTTCGATCCCTGGGCTGGAAAGGGAAAAGGGAATGGATTCGATCCCTGTGTTGGGAAGATCCCCTGGAGGAGGAGACGGTCACCCACTCCAGTATTCTGGCCTAGAGAACTCCATGCAGAGAGGAGCCTGGCAGGCGACAGTCCAAGGGATCGCAAAGAGTCAGACACGACTGAGCGACTTTTTCACTTTGTGTGAAAGTGACTGTGCCCTCGACAGACAGCAGCTTATTTCATCCCTTAAACTGTGGGCCAAGTACTACTGTCCCTCTCAAAAGACTCAAGAACCCCAATTCAGAGAAGCTCGCTGTCGTTTGCAAGCTCCCACCACTGAGAATTGGCAGAGGAGGTGTCTGAACTCCACAGAACACGAGCCCTGGGCAAGCTCTTTAGCAACCACTTTAAGACGCTGAGAGGACTTCCCTGGTGGTCCACTAGCTAAGACCCCGCGCTCCTGGTGTAAGGGAGATGGGTTCAATTCCCAGTCAGGGAGCTAGATCCCATACGCCGCAACTAAGACACACACAACCGAAAACAAACAAACAAAAAAGATGCTGAGAAAGAAGCACAGACTAACTCTAGAGCAAGCAGACAGGAAGGAGACAAAAGATTAGAGCAAAAAGTATGGACTAGAAGACAGAAAATCGACAAACACAAAAGTTGGTTCATTGAAAAGACTGATGAAATTGATGACCTTTTAGCTTGATTGACCCAGTAAAAAAAAAAAGAGGGAAAACACAAATTACTAACTTGAGGGACCAAAGAGGGGCTATTACTACCAACCATAAAGAAAGAAAAAGGATTCTAAGGGAATACTATGGACTGTATGCCAACAAGCTCGATAACTTCCATGAAACTGACAAGTTCCTAGAAAAACAATCTACCAAAACTGACTCATGGAGAAACGGAACATGTGATCAGATCCATAAAGAGGAGACTGAGTTAGGAATCAACACCCACAAAGAAAAGCCAGAGGGCTTCCAATGTGAATTCTACCAAATATTTAAAGAAAAACTAAAATGTATGCACTCTTACAAAAAAAATAGAAGAGGAGGGAACACACCTATAAAGTGCTCCGTTAAGGCAGCATTACATTGAAACCAAACCAAAGATATGACAAGAAAACTGCAGACTGATATCTCTTGTGAATATAAAAGTAAAAATCATCAATAAATCTTGCAAAGTGACCAGCAACATATTAAAAGATTATATATCACAACCATGTGAGATATATCCCAAGAACGTAGGGTTGACTCAACATTTGAAAATCAATTTATGTAATACGCCATATCAACAAAACAGATGGACAAAAAATACATGATCATATCAACAAAATAAATGGACAAAAAGTACATGATCCTATCAACAGATGAAGAAAAGCATGTGACAGAATCAAACACCCTTTCATTATAAAAACTCAACAAACTAGAAATAGTTTGATAAAACTATTGAACCTGATAAAAGAAACATCTACGAAAACCTTCTAGCTATCATTGTCCTTAAATATAAAAGACTGAATGCCTTTCCCCTAAAATCAGGAACAAGACAAGGATGTCCACTCCACCACTTCTAGTCAACACTGTACCAGAGGTGCGAGTCAATGCAATTAAGCAAGAAATGATATAAAAGGCATCCAGATTAGAAACCTATCTCTATCTGCAGATGACATGATTTTGTACAGAAATTCCTAAGGAATCCACTAAAAAACTATTAGAATTAATAAATCAGTCCAGCCAGTTTGTAGGGTACAAGATCAGGGAGCAAAACTCAGCTGATTTCTATACACTAATGGTAAACAACTCAAAAATGAAATTAAGAACAGTTCTATCTATAACAGCCTCAAAAATAATAAAAACACTTGGAAATAAATTCAACAAAAGAAGTGTAAAACTTATACTCAGAAAATTATAAAACATTTTTTATAGGGTTAGTTGATGTATAAACCGAAGTGCCAGCCTGGAAGTCCTCTCTCCCGGATGTCCCAGAATCCAGTTAGTTACCAAGCCCCTCCCTCACTGCACCTCTCTGCTGCTGCTGCTGCTAAGTCGCTTCAGTCGTGTCCGACTCTGTGCGACCCCATAGACGGCAGCCCACCAGGCTGCCCCGTCCCTGGGATTCTCCAGGCAAGAACACTGGAGCGGGTTGCCATTTCCTTCTCCAGTGCATGAAAGTGAAAAGCGAAAGGGAAGTCGCTCAGTCGTGTCCGTCTCTTAGCGACCCCATGGACTGCAGCCCACCAGGCTCCTCCGTCCATGGGATTTTCCAGGCAAGAGCGCTGGAGTGGGGTGCCATCGCCTTCTCCGCTGCACCTCTCTAATACTGAACAAATCCTATCCTTTCTCTTTGAGCGCAAGAAATCTTGCAACAACCTCCAGTTATTGAGCAACCACTGAGAGTGGCTGGAGCAGCTGACGCCCGGGTGCTAGGAACCCCGCACAGGCAGTACTCTCACCTTCCAGGTGACGAAAGCCAACGTGCTAGTGGACTGTGCATGGCCTTAACGACCTCGGTCCAAACTCCAGAATCCCAAGGCGTCAAAGGCCACCTGCAGCCGCCGCCATCACCGCGTGCTGCTACACACAGGCATCTGAAGCCAGCCTGGCGCCAGATCCCAACTACAGAGCTTAGGCTGGGGCGAACTCGGCAAAGTCACCGCACCTGCCTGGGGTGGTGACCCCACGGGCCAGGCTGATCCTGCACGGCCAGCAGGCCGTTACCACTCGCCGGGACACCCAGAGCAACTCCAGGCACGGAACGGGGCGTCTGTGCCACTGGGGGCGGGGGGTGGGGGGCGTCTATACCACTGGGGGCCGCAAGAGTCGCTTTCAGACAATCTCAGAAGGGGCCCTAACATGCCGACCCGACCGTGCTCCCGCCGCTAGGTGACAGCTGTCCGCTGACCTCAGGGGACAAGTGTCTGAACTCCTCAACACATCTCGCAGGTTCACCCGCCCGGCCGCGGCCCTCGCGGCCTCTGCGCCCAGCGGTTCCGCAAGAAGACGCGGTTGCCCCCGACCCCACCCCAACCTTTGCACGCGCCGCCCCCGCGTACCCTCTGGGCAAAGGCGGACTGGACCTTCCGCTGTCGCCGGACCCTACGATCGCGGCCACCGCAGGGCCCAGCGAACACACCACAGGCTCCCAACCTAGTCCGGTGGAGATCCACCCAGATCCCAGCAGCAGGGGAGCGCGCGCGCAGCCGCAGACGGGCTTGCGGGCCGCCCCCGGGCCTGACGTCAGCGCGGCCGCCGCTGCGCCCTGTCACCCGGGAAACGCAGGACGCCTGGGCGAGCCCAGGCTGCTGGAAAGCGAAACTGAAAGTCGCTCAGTCCTGTCCGACTCTTTGCAACCAGGCCAGAATACTGGAGTGGGTAGCCTTTCCCTTCTCCAGGGGATTTCCCCAACCCAGGGATGGAACCCAGCTCTCCCGCATTGCGGGAGGATTCTTTAACAGCTGGGCCAGCAAGGAAGCCCAAGCATACTGGAGGAGCGGGTAGCCTTTCCCTTCTCCAGGAATTCTCTGGAATTCTCCAGGCCAGAATACTGGAGTGGGTCTGTCAGTTCAGTCGCTCAGTCCTGTCCCACTCTTTGTGACCCCATGGACTGCAGCACACCAGGCCTCCACATCCATCACCAACTCCTGGAGTTTACTCAAGCTCATGTCCATTGAGTCGGTGATGCGATCCAGCCATCTCATCCTCTGTCGTCCCCTTCTCCTCTGCCCCCAATCCCTCCCAGCATCAGGGTCTTTTCCAATGAGTCAACTCTTCGCATGAGGAGGCCAAAGTATTGGAGTTTCAGCTTCAATATCAGTCCTTCCAATGAATATTCAGGACTGATTTCCTTTAGGA
>SJYH01009148.1:2384-20494 GCA_006408735.1 Sylvicapra grimmia | reverse complement strand
GTAAAATTGGGTACTGAAGATTGGGTTTTTAAATGTACAAAATTGACAACAAATACCAAAAAGCAAAGGTTAAAAATCTGGAGTAGAGATAGGATTTTCAAAAATACAATACTAAAGAAAAGAAGCCTAAGAAGAAAGAAAAAAAAAGAAAAGAAAAAAAAGTCACAATAATTATTAAAAAAACAACAAAATCAACCACAAAAAGACTATATACAGCATTTTCTTTAAAAATAGGGTCTCTTTTTTTTTTCCCCAAAAGTAATAGTAGGTTATAAAAATAAAACTTAGAGAAATAGAGGATTTAAAAATTTAAGAAAGTTAAAAAAAAAGAAGAAAAAAAAATTCACAGAATAAGATCAACACACACACACACACACACAGAATGACTGCAAAAATAGTAAAGATATATCTGGCCCTTTATCTGGTGTTGTGGGCAGTGAGGGGTCACTTCCAAGGCTGTTCCCTCTGTTTAACTTCTGTTTGCTTGTCTCTTCAGTGCCTGATTTCTGTCTTGACTCAGGAAGGGAGGTGGTGGACACTTTTTTTTTTTAGGCTCACTTGTTCAGTCATGCTGTGGGGAGGGAGGGATGCTGCAAACAAATATTATTGGTGTGTGCTTGCAGTGTCTCACTCACGCTGGGCTTGTCTCTGCTCTCAGCGCTCACCACTCAGACTCTAAGTTGCTCTGCCAGGGAACCATCTGTGGCCGGTCCTAGGCTTCATGCACCTCCCCGATCTAAGCCGTTCAGGCTTGGCGCTCAGGTAGCCTTCAGAGGCTCATATTTGGTTGGGCCTGCGTTTTGTGCCCTTCCAAGGTCTGAATGGCTCAGGAGTTTGGCGAGCACAGTTGCTGCAACTTGTCGCCTTTCCCTGCTGCTCAGTTTTCTGGGTGTACAGCTGGTGTTCCTTCTCAGGCAGATGATGACTGTCCAGAACCCCCAGAAATCTTAGTTAGCAAAGAAGCCTGCTTGCATTTTGGTAGGTAATGTCTCTCTTGGGCTGTGAATGCCCCCTTCCAGCCCTTAAGGCTCTGGCTTCATGTCATGGGAGGGTGATGTTCTGTAGCTGGCTATTTTTGTACTGTCCTTAGTTCTGTGTGTGGTCCTGGCAGTGTCTTATGTTCGAGCATTTCACGTGGTAGCTATTCCACAGTCTGGATTGCTAGCCCAAGTTAGTTTGCTCTCATTACGCAAGGGATGTTCTGGCCCGATTCTTAAAAAGCATTGCAGTCTGCACCTCCCATGCCACCCTGACCATCCCCCACTTGCTAGTGGCAGATGCAGGTGTCTGCACTGCTTTTCCACTGAGGGAGTTACTGTTGGGCTCATAATCTGTGGGTTTTATTTATTTATATTTCCTTCCTGTTATGTTGCCATCTGTGCTTCCAAGGCTCGCCACAGACTCAGCAGTGAGAATGATTCCACGTATTTGGAAACCTCTCTCCTTAACAGACTCTTGCCGAGACGGGACACCCTTCATGGGATGGATCTCCCACCCTACCTCCTTTGTCTCTTTTTTCATCTTTTATATTTTTTCCTATGTGTTTTTGAAGCCTATGATATGCTTTTCTGGGTGTCTGATGTCCTCTGCCAGCATTCAGAAGTTGTTTTTTGGAATTTACTCAGCGTTGAAATGTTCTCTTGATGAATTTGTGAGGGAGAAAGTGGTCTCCATGTCCTATTCCTCTGCCATCTTAGGACAGCCCCCTAGAATCAATTTTAAATCAAGCATTGACATCTGGAAGAAGGTTGTCTTCACATATAGAGATAAATCTAGAGATCATCACACTGAGTGAAGAAGGGTCGATTCAAGACACATTCTGGGATGCAACAGAGTGGCAGAATCAAAAAACCACAGCAGTGAGCAGCCACACAAAGGTGATGTGGACACCCAACCTGACAAGAAACTTATGGGTACCAGGGCACCCTGATGGATGCAAGGGATACATCTGGAGCTTGGAATTTGGTTCTTCCCACAGATACAGATAAAATAGAGAATGCATGTAAACCTACTTTGGCAAGAGTGGTAAATGAAACACACTCAAATAACATGTAGGTGAAAACAAGCACAGCTGAATACATCAACTAGTCTTAGTGCCACAGAACAAGAATCTGGACATGGAAAAGAAATGCATCCTTGGCAATGAACTTAAATAGAATAGGAACTTTTACTTAAAATAAAATCCCAAAGTGAGCAATGGACTTTTGGCATCATCTGGATCCTTTTTTCTTGAGTGGACAAATTGTCCTGACAAAAACTCTCAGGCGGGGCAGGCCATTCTAAAAGAGGACAGAAGAAAGAAACCTTGCAGCGTGGAGGATTTTCTCTGCCACTGCAGCACGAAAATGATCACTGATGGACATGTAAGATTTACAAGGCTGCTGGACTCGACATGACACCTGCCTTGGAACACGTCAGGTGTCACACACCCAAAATTAAATAAATAAGTAAACACACACATACAAAGCAAGACTGGAACCCTCTCANTGGCATCATCTGGATCGTTTTTCTCGAGTAGACAAATTGTCCTGACAAAAACTCTCAGGCGGGGCAGGCCATCCTAAAAGAGGACAGAAGAAAGAAACCTTGCAGCGTGGAGGATTTTCTCTGCCACCACAGCACGAAAATGATTGCTGATGGACATGTAAGATTCACAAGGCTGCTGGACTCAACATGACACCTACCTTTGAACACGTCAGGTGTCACACACCCAAAATTAAATAAATAAGTAAACACACACATACAAAGCAAGACTGGAACCCTCTCAGGAAGAAACCATCAGCAGGTAAGGACAGTTAAAGTGCTTTCCAAAAGCAAGAAGCCCATGAACAATACTCCATAGGGTTTCTTATCAGAGTTACAATATTCAAACTGCCACGAGACATCAACTCTGAGTAATGGAAAAGTCCACCATGGAAAACGGACTGGACCGGAAAAGGTAGATGAACGTTAGTCAGCAGGATACTTTTATAGTACTGGGGGCATATCAGTCGGAGGAGCCAGGTTAAGAATCACTGTCCACATACCTTTATAGAAACAAATTAGAACCTATGACAGGGCCTCTCCACTCCTATGACCTTTCAGAAATACACAGATTTTGAAAACCACACACCCCAGAGCATGCAGTGCAGCAGGATTCCCAATGCCCCAAGATGAAATCAAAGAAAGTACATGGGGATGGAGAGATGAATGGATGGAGCAATGGGTTACAGCTTCAGAACGGAGTATGACTCAAGTATTGAAACAAGGAAATAGTGTCATTGTCAGAGGTACAGATAAGTGTGGTGATAATCAGACTCAGTGAAGAATGGGCAGTTTAGAGACAGGTCATAGGATTTCCCTTTCAAATGGGAGTGACAATATTGCTGGCAGTGAGTACTCCGACCGAGGTGAAATGGACCCCCAGTGCTGGGAACTCCCTGATGCTTAGCGAAGGGGATGGGTGAGATAAAAGCTTACACTGGAAGGCTGGAATACATGGATTCCCACAAATACTTGTCAAATACATAATCCACAGAGACCGACGTAGCAAGAGTGATGTACCAGACACTTACTGAGAGCACGTCAGAAGAAATCAACACTGTTGAATATCTCTGGATTGGTGAAAGGGAGCAAGAATCAGTACAGCCACAAAAAGGCAACTCTATACATCAGCTTTGTCAAACATGAAATATGAACTACAGTACCAATGAGAAGGAAGGCGATACAAGCTTTTGGGAATTGGGGGGTTTCATGGGGTGGGGTGGGCAGCAAGCTTCCTCTAGCTCATGCTACTCTCAGTTACAAGTGGAAATGCACATACCTCTGAAGATGCAGTTACCATAGGAACAAGAGGGGAACCCAAAGAAATGCTGCCACCTGTGGCCGCTTTCTGGAGCAGCAACCTTAATATGTGGCCTGATGGACACTGGCTATTCACAAGGCGGCCGGGTTTGAAATCACATGTACCTTTATGAAATGTCCAGGGGTTCCACCCAAAATAAAAACCAGAACAAAGCACATGAAGAGAAAGGAAACCTCAACAGATAATTACTTAGTCGATGTTTAGAAAGATGCCTCCAGCAATATGCCTCATTTGCTCTCTTATCAGTGATACAAAAAATTAAACTGTAACACAATATCACTACTGAGCAGTGAAACAGGCAACTATCCAAAACACTACAGATAAGGAAAAGTAGAGCAATATTAGTAAAGGGGACCCTTGTATGCCACTGGAGAGAGGTAACAGTCAGAGAATTTATGAGCATGACTGTCAAAGGGCCTTGGAATCACAAAATGAGACAGATGATGTCATATGGCAGTTCCATCCCATAATACTTGAGAAATCAACAAATCATGAAAAACATACGGCAAAATCCCCACCTCCACAAACATGCACTTCAGGAGCATTTACAATGACCAAGAGAGGAAAGGANTATAGGAACAAGAGGGGAACCCAAAGAAATGCTGCCACCTGTGGCCGCTTTCTGGAGCAGCAACCTTAATATGTGGCCTGATGGACACTGGCTATTCACAAGGCATCCGGGTTCGAAATAGCAGCTACCTTTATGAAATGTCCAGGGGTCCCACACCAAAATAAAAACCAGAACAAAGCACATGAAGAGAAAGGAAACCTCAACAGATAATTACTTAGTCGATGTTTAGAAAGATGCCTCCAGCAATATGCCTCATTTGCTCTCTTATCAGTGATACAAAAAATTAAACTGTAACACAATATCACTACTGAGCAGTGAAACAGGCAACTATCCAAAACACTACAGATAAGGAAAAGTAGAGCAATATTAGTAAAGGGGACCCTTGTATGCCACTGGAGAGAGGTAACAGTCAGAGAATTTATGAGCATGACTGTCAAAGGGCCTTGGAATCACAAAATGAGACAGATGATGTCATATGGCAGTTCCATCCCATAATACTTGAGAAATCAACAAATCATGAAAAACATACGGCAAAATCCCCACCTCCACAAACATGCACTTCAGGAGCATTTACAATGACCAAGAGAGGAAAGGAGAGATAATCGTTGGTTGCAGACGAAAGGATAAAGAAATAAGACATAGAGACACAACAAAATATGACACAGACATTGTTAAAATGCAAAAAAAACATGCTATTTTCAGGGATACAGAGAAATCTACAGAGAATCACAGTAAGTACAGAAGGGTGGATTAAACATATATCAAAATATATACCTAACAGAGGGGATTAAAACACGTATTGAAGGCTATGAGTACCCAAACAAAAGTGAAATGGACTACACTCCTGGTAACAAAATTACAGTTAACCAAGGGTATCGGTGGATGAGAGGCTGAAAGGTGAAGGCTGGAGTAAACATACATACAAGTACGTATGCAATTCTTAGTCCACAAGGACCTCCTGTATCAAAAGACATGTACTCCACTGATTCTAAAATATAGCTCTGACAATAACCACAGTTGAATACCTCCAGGTATCTGTGGAAAGGAGGAAGAAACTGTTTCCCTGCAACAACAACGGTGTCAACAGTCTTAAACAAGAAATCCAGTTTGACTTAAAGAAAAATCTCAAAGAATAAAGAGACATGACATTTAGTGAAATTCTGTGTCTCCTACTCACATTTCACAACCAGGCCAGAGATAACCTTAGAGGCTCCTATCACCATAGTAAAACGAGGAGGAAATGAAAAAATGCCGCTGCCTTACGGACATCTTCTCTAAAAGCAACCTGAAAATCCTTGCTGATGGCCACACTATTCACAAAGGTGCTGAGCTCTAACAGATACCCACCTTTAACAAATAACCAGGGCTGAAATGGGGGAAAAATGGTAAGGGAAACACAGGGGAAGCTAACAGGAAGGGGATATGAACAGGTAAACACAATTCCATGTTTCTTTAGAAAAGCAAATGACAATTTGCACATAGGATGAATGATGAGAGATACCAAAAAAAATGCAAAGACTTTATCACCTCTGCCTGAACATTTAAAAAGGCCACTGTCAAAAGCTAGACAAAGCATCAGTGGTAGAGTATCACTGGTATGGTGAACACTTTAGGGTACTGATGGAATGGAATGGACCTGGGAAGAGGCACTATGCACATGACAAGAAAACACAGTCCCATGGGAGAGAAACAAATAAATAAAGAAGTAGAGACAGTATGATAAATCAGGTCCTCTCCTGGAATATTTCAGAAATGAACAGACTTCAAACACCACACACCCCAAACGAGGTCCCATGGCACCACTCACATCAAAGAGATGAAAATAAAGATAGCGTGCCTGGACAGAGGAATGGATATAGGTCTAGAATGAATTTTAAATCAAGCATTGACATGTGAAACGAGGTCTTCTTCACAAATAGAGATAAATCCAGAGATCATCACACAGAGTGAAGGAGGGTCGATTCAAGACACATTCTTGGATGCAACGGAGAGGCAGAAATCAAAATCCACAGCAGTGAGTAGCTACAAAAATGTGACGTGGGCACCCAACTGACAAGAAGCTGATGAGTAGCAGGGTACCCTGGTGGATGGAAGGGATACATCTGGAGCTTGGCATTTGGTTCCTCCCAAAGATTCATATAAAACAGAGAAACCATGTAAACCTGCTTCAGCAATAGTGGTAGATGAAACACACTCTAATAATATGTAGGTTAAAACAAGAAGAGCTGAATACATCAACTAGTCTCAGTGCCACGGAACAAGAATCTGGACACGGAAAAGAAATGCATCCTTGACAATCAACATAAATAGAATAGAAACTTTTATTTAAAATAAGATCCCATTGTGAGCAGTCACCAGGATTTGTGGCATCTCTGGATCCTTCTACTACAGTGTAAAAATTGGCCTAACAAAAACTCTCAGGCAGTGCAGGCATCCTAAAAGAGGACAGAGAAAGAAACCTTCCAGCATGGAGGATTTTCTCTGCCACTGCAGCATGGAAACCATCGCTGATGGACATGTGAGATTCACAAGGCTGCTGGACTCGACATGGCACCTATCTTTGAGCACGTGAGGTGTCACACATCCAAAATTAAATAAGTAAACATACACATACAAAACAAGACTGGAACCCTCTCAGGAAGAAACCATCAGCAGGTAAGTATAATTAAAGTGCTTTCCAAAAGCAAGAAGCCCATGAATAATGCTCCATAGGTTTTCTTATCAGAGATACAATATTCAAACTGCCACGAGACATCAACTCTGAGCAATGGAAAATGCCACCATGTAAAACAGACCAGACCATAAAGGGTAGATGAACATTAGTCAGCGGGATACTTTTATAGTAGTGGGGGCATATCCATGGGATGAGCCAGGTTAAGAATCACTGTCCACATGCCTCTATAGAAACAGATTAGAACCTATGACAGGGCCTCTCCACTCCTATGATCCTTCAGAAATACACAGATTTTGAAAACCAAACACCCAAGAGCATGCACTGCAGCAGGATTCCCATTGCTCAGAGATGAAACAAAAGAAAGTACATGGGGATGGAGAGATGAATGGATCGAGGAATGGGANTTTTTTTTTTTTTTAGGCTAACTTGTTCAGTCACGCTGTGGGGAGGGAGGGATGCTGCAAACAAATATTACTGGTGTGTGCTTGCAGTGTCTCATTCACGCTGAGCTTGTCTCTGCTCTCAGCGCTCACTGCTCAGGCTCTAAGTTGCTCTGCCGGGGAACCATCTGAGGCCGGTCCTAGGCTTCATGCACCTCCCCGGTCTAAGCCGCTCAGGCTTGGCGCTCAGGTAGCCTTCAGAGGCTCATATTTGGTTGGGCCTGCGTTTTGTGCCTTTCCAAGGTCCAAATGGCTCAGGAGTTTGGCGAGCACAGTTGCTGCAACTTGTCACCTTTCCCTGCTGCTCAGTTTTCTGGGTGTACAGCTGGCATTCCTTCTCAGGCAGATGATGACTGTCCAGAACCCCCAGAAATCTTAGCAAAGAAGCCTGCTTGCATTTTGGTAGGTAATGTCTCTCTTGGGCTGTGAATGCCTCCTTCCAGCCCTTAAGTCTCTGGCTGCATGTCACGGGAGGGGGATGTTCTGCAGCCGGCTATTTCTGTACCATCCTTAGTTCTGTGTGCGGTCCTGGCAGGGTCTTATGTTCTAGCATTTCACGTGGTAGCTATTCCACAGTCTGAGTTGCTAGCCCAAGTTAGTTTGCTCTGGTTATGCATGGGACGTTCCGGCCTGATTCTTAAAAAGCACTGCAGTCTGCACTTCCTGTGCTACCCTGCCCAGCCCCCANGTCCTGGCAGGGTCTTATGTTCGAGCATTTCACGTGGTAGCTATTCCACAGTCTGAGTTGCTAGCCCAAGTTAGTTTGCTCTGGTTATGCACGGGATGTTCCAGCCTGATTCTTAAAAAGCACTGCAGTCTGCACTTCCTGTGCCACCCCGCCCAGCCCCCACTTGCTAGTGGAAGATGCAGGCGTCTGCGCTGCTTCTCCACTGAGGGAGTTACTGTTGGGCTCATAATCTGTGGATTTTATTTATTTATATTTCCTTCCTGTTATGTTTCCCTCTGTGCTTCCAAGGCTCGCCACAGACTCGGCAGTGAGAATGATTCCTTGTATTTGGAAACTCTCTCCTTAACAGAGTCTTCCCGAGATGGGACACCCTTCATGGGATGGATCTCCCGCCCTACCTCCTTTGTCTCTTTTTTCATCTTTTATATTTTTTCCTACCTATTTTTGAAGCCTATGATCTGCTTTTCTGGGTGTCTGAGGTCCTCTGCCAGCATTCAGAAGTTGTTTTGTGGAATTTACTCAGCGTTGAAATGTTCTCTTGATGAATTTGTGAGGGAGAAAGTGGTCTCCACGTCCTATTCCTCTGCCATCTTAGGACAGCCCCTAGAATCAATTTTAAATCAAGCATTGACATCTGGAAGAAGGCTGTCTTCACATATAGAGATAAATCTAGAGATCATCACAGTGAGTGAAGAAGGGTCGATTCAAGACACATTCTGGGATGCAACAGAGTGGCAGAAATCAAAAAACCACAGCAGTGAGCAGCCACACAAANAGGGAGCAAGAATCAGTACAGCCACAAAAGGCAACTCTACATCAGCTGCATCAAACATGAAATATGAACTACAGTACACCTGAGAAGGAAGGAGATACAAGCTTTTGGGTGTTGGAGGGTGTGGTGTGGTGTGTTGGGGTGGGCAGCAGGCTTCCTCTAACTCATGCTACTCTCATTTACAAGTGGAAATGCACATACCTCTGAAGATGAAGTTGCCATAGTAACAAGAGGGGAATCGGAAGCAATGCGGCCACCTTGTGGCCGCATTCTNAGCTTTTGGGTGTTGGAGGGTGTGGTGTGGTGTGTTGGGGTGGGCAGCGGGCTTCCTCTAACTCATGCTACTCTCATTTACAAGTGGAAATGCACATACCTCTGAAGATAAAGTTGCCATAGTAACAAGAGGGGAACCGGAAGAAATGCGGCCACGTGGCCGCATTCTGGAGCAGCAACCTCAAAATGTGGCCTGATGGACACTGGCTATTCACAAGGTGGCCGGGCTTTAAATGACACCTACCTTTATGAAATGGCCAGGGGTCTCACACCAAAATAGAAACCAGAATAAAGCACATGATGAGGAAGGAAACCTCAACAGGTAACTACTTAGTAGATGCTTAGAAAGATGCCTCCAGAAATGTGCCTCATTTCCTCTCTTTCCAGCGATATGAAAAGTTAAACTGAATCACATTATCACTACTGAGAAGTGAAACAGGCGACTATCCAAAACTCTACAGATAAGTGAAAGTAGAGCAATATTAGTAAAGGGAACCCTTGTATGCCACTGGTGGGAGGTAAGCGGCCATAGCCTTTAAGAGCATGACTGTCAAAGGGTCTTGGAATCACAAAATGAGACAGACGATGTCATATGGCAGTTCCATCCTGGAATACTTGAGAAATCAACAAATCTTGGAAAACACACGGCCAAACCCACACCTCCACAAACATGNCTGGTGGGAGGTAAGCGGCCATAGCCTTTAAGAGCATGACTGTCAAACGGTCTTGGAATCACAAAATGAGACAGACGATGTCATATGGCAGTTCCATCCTGGAATACTTGAGAAATCAACAAATCTTGGAAAACACACGGCCAAACCCACACCTCCACAAACATGCACTTCAGGAGCATTTACAATGCTCAAGAGAGGACAGGAAAGAGAATTGTTGGGTGCAGACGAAAGGAGAAAGAAATGAGACACAGAGACACAATAAAATATGATTCAGGCATTATGAAAATGCAAAAAAAATAAAAGCCATTTTCAGGGATAAAGAGACATCTACAGAGAATCTCTGTAAGTACAGAAGAGTGGATAAAAGACGTACCAACATACATACCTTCCAGAGGGAATTAAAGCACGTCTTGATGTCTACCAGTACCCAAACAAAAATGAAATGGACTATACTCCTGGTAAGAAAAGTACACTTAGCCAAGGGTATCAGTGGGTGAGAGGCTGAAAGGTGAAGGCTGGGATAACCTTATACACACAAGTATGTATGCAATTTATAATCCACACGGACCTCCTGTATCAAGAGGCATGTACTCCACTGATTCTAAAAGATAGCTCTGACAATAACCACAATTAAATTACCTCTAAGTATCTGTGGAAAGGAAGGAGAAACTGTTTCCCTGCAACAACTACAATGGTGTCAATAGTCTTAAACAAGAAATCCAGTTTGATTTAAAGAAAATCCTCAAAGAGTAAAGAGACAAGACATTTGGTGAAGTCCTGTGTCTCCTACTCACATTTGACAACCAGGCTAGAGATAACCTCAGAGGCTGCTTTCACCATAGTAACACGAGGAGGAAATGAAAAAATGCCACCACCTTGCAGACATCTTCTCTAACAGCAACCATAAAATCCTTGCTGATGGTGACACTATTCAAAAGGGTGCTGAGCTCTAAAAGATACCCAACTTTAACAAATAGCTGGGGCTCAAATGGGGGAAAGAATCTAAGGGAAACAAAGGGAAAGCTAACAGGAAGAGGATATGAACAGGTAAACACAATTCCGTGTTTCTTTAGAAAAGCACAGGACAATTTGCACATAGGATGAATGCTAAGAGATACCAACAAAGATGCAAAGACATTATCACCTCTGCCTCAGCATTTAAAAAGACCACTGTCAAAAGATGGACATGGCCTCAGTGGTAGAGTAACACTGTTACAGTGGACACTTTAGGATACTGATGGGATGGACCTGGTAAGAGACATTATGTGCATGACAAGAAAAGTGCAGTCCTATGGGAGAAAAACAAATAAATAAAGAAGTAGAGACAGTACGATAAATCAGGTCCTTTCCTGGAATATTTCAGAAATGAACAGACTTCAAACACCACACACCCCAAACCAGGTCCCGTGGTGACATTCACAATATCAAAGAGATGAAAATAAAGATAAGTGTGCCTGGACAGTGGAATGGATAAAGAAATGTGATATAGGTCTAGAATGAATTTTAAATCAAGCATTGACATCTGAAAGGAGGTCATCTCCACAGATAGATAGAGATAAATCCAGATATCATCACATTGAGTAAAGAAGGGTCGATTCAAGACACATTCTGGGATGCAACAGAGCAGAAGAAATAAAAAATCCATAGCAGTGAGCAGCCACATAAAGGTGATGTGGACACCTAAACTGACAAGAAACTTATGGGTAGCAGGGTACCCTGGTGGATGGCAGGGATACATCTGGAGGTTGGCATTTGGGTCTTCCAACAGATACAGATAAAATAGAGAATGCATGTAAACCTACTTCAGCAAGAGTGGTAGATGAAACACACTCTAATAACATGTAGGTGAAAACAAGCACAACTGAATATATCAACTAGTCTCAGTGCCATGGAACAAGAAATGGACACGAAAAAGAAATGCATCTTTGGCGATGAACTTAAATAGAATAGGAACTTTTACTTAAAATAAGATCCCAAAGTGAGCAGTCACCAGGATTTGTGGCATCATCTGGATCCTTCTACTTCAGTGTACAAATCGGCCTGATGAAAAGTCTCAGGCGGTGCAGGCCATCCTAAAAGAGGACAGAAGAAATAAACCTTGCAGCATGGAGGATTTTCTCTGCCACCACAGCATGAAAACAATTGCTGATGGACATGTAAGATTCACAAGGCTGCTGGGCTCGACATGACACCTACCTTTGAACACGTCAGGTGTCACACACCCAAAATTAAATAAATAAGTAAGCACACACATACAAAGCAAGACTGGAACCCTCTCAGGAAGAAACCATCAGCAGGTAAGTACAATTAAAGTGCTTTCCAAAAGCAAGAAGCCCATGGATAATATCCAAACTGCCACGAGACATCAAATCTCAGCATTGGAAAAGGCCACCATGGAAAACGGACCAGACTGGAAAGGGTAGATGAACATTAGTCAGTGGGATCCGATTATAGTAGTGGGGGCATATTAGTGGGAAGAGCTAGGATAAGTATCACTGTCCACGTGCCTTTATAGAAACAAATTAGAAAGTAAGACTGGGCCTCTCCACTCCTATGATCCTTCAGAAATACACAGATTTTGAAAACTACACACCCCAGATCATGCACTGCAGCAGGATTCCCAATGCCCTGAGATGAAACCAAAGAAAGTACATGGGGATGGAGAGATGAATGGATCAAGGAATGGGATAAGGCTTCATGACAGAATATGACTCAGGCATTGAAACAAGGAAATAGTGTCATTGTCAGAGGTACAGATATGTGTGGTCATAATCAAGAGTCAGTGAAGAATGGGCAGATTAGAGACAGGTCATAGGATTTCCCTTTCAAATGGAAGTGACAATATTGCTGGCAGTGAGTACTCCAACCGAGGTGAAATGGACACCCAGTGCTGGGAACTCCCTGATGCTTAGCGAAGGGGATGGGTGAGGTAAAAGCTTACACTGGAAGGCTGGAATACATGGATTCCCACAAATACTGATCAAATACATAATTCACAGGGACTGACGTAGCAAGAGTGATGTACCACACACTTGCAGAGAGCAGGTCAGAGGAAATCAACACTGCTGAATAACTCTGTGCTTTGGTGTAAGGGAGCAAGAATCATCACAGCCACAAAAAGGCACCTCTGTACATCATCTTCTTCAAACATGAAATATGAACTACAGTGCAACTGAGAAGGAAGGAGATACAAACTTTTGGGAATTGGTTTGTGGTGTGGTGGGGTGGGCAGTGGGCTTCCTCTAGCTCATGCTACTCTCATTTACAAGTGGAAATGTACATACCTCTGAAGATGGAGTTACCATAGGAACAAGAGGGGAACCCAAAGAAATGCTGCCACCTTGTAGGCACTTTCTGGAGCAGCAAAGTTAAAATTTGGCCTGATGGACACTGGCTATTCACAAGGTGGCCAGGGTCTAAATGACACCTACCTTTATGAAATGGCCAGGGGTCCCACACCAAAATTAAATCCAGAACAAAGCACATGATGAGGAGGGAAACCTCAACAGGTAACTACTTAGTAGATGCTTAGAAAGATGCCTCCAGAAGTGTGCCTCATTTGCTCTCTTATCAGGGATACGAAAAGTTAAACTACAACACAATATCACTACTGAGAAGTGAAACAGGTGACTATCCAAAACTCTACAGATAAGGAAAAGTAGAGCAATATTAGTAAAGGGGACCCTTGTATGCCACTAGTGGGAGGTAAGTGATCAGAGCCTTCATAAGCATGACTGTCAAAAGGCTTTTCAATCACAAAATGAGCCAGATGATGTCATATGGCAGTTCCATCGCGGAATACTGGAGAAATCAACAAATCATGGAAAACACATGGCCAAACCCCAACTTCCACAAACATGCACTTCAGGAGCATTTACAATGCCCAAAAGAGGAAAGGAAAGATAATCATTGGGTGCAGATGAAAGGAGAAAGAAATGAGACATAGAGACACAACAAAATAAGACTCAGACATCATGAAAATGCAAAAAAAAAAAAAAAAAGTGCTACTTTCAGGGATAGAAAGAAGTCTATAGAGAATCACAGTAAGTACAGAAGGGTGGATTAAAGACATATCAAAATATATACCTCCCAGAGGGGATTAAAACACGTATTGAAGGCTATGAGTACCCAAACAAAAGTGAAATGGATTACACTCCTGGTAAGAAAATTACAGTTAGCCAAGGGCATCGCTGGGTGAGAGGCTGAAAGGTGAAGGCTGGAATAAACTTATACCTGCAAGTATGTATGCAATTCATAATCCACAAGGACCTCCTGTATCAAGAGACATGTACTCCACTGATTCTAAAAGACAGATCTGACAATAACCACAGTTGAGTACCTCCAGTTATCTGTGGAAAGGAAGGAGAAACTGTTTCCCTGCAACAATTACAATGGTGTCAATAGTCTTAAACAAGAAATCCAGTTTGACTTAAAGAAAAACCTCAAAGAGTAAAGAGACAAGACATTTGGTGAAGTCCTGTGTCTCCTACTCGCATCTGACAACCAGGCCAGAGATAACCTCAGAGGCTGCTATCACCATAGTAACATGAGGATGAAAGGAAAAAATGCCGCCGCCTTGTGGACATCTTCTCTAACAGCAACCTGAAAATCCTTGCTGATGGCCACACAAGGGTGCTGAACCTAAAAGATACCCACATTTAAAAAATAGCCAGGGCTCAAATAGGGGAAAGAAGCTAAAGGAAACACAGAGGAAACTAACAGGAAGAGGATATGAACAGGTAAATACAATTCCGTGTTCCTTTAGAAAAGCACAGGGCAATTTGCACATAGGATGAATGTTAAAANCGCATTTGACAACCAGGCCAGAGATAACCTCAGAGGCTGCTATCATCATAGTAACACGAGGATGAAAGGATAAAATGCCGCCACCTTGTGGACATCTTCTCTAACAGCAACCTGAAAATCCTTGCTGATGGCCACACAAGGGTGCTGAACCTAAAAGATACCCACATTTAACAAATAGCCAGGGCTCAAATAGGGGAAAGAAGCTAAAGGAAACACAGAGGAAACTAACAGGAAGAGGATATGAACAGGTAAATACAATTCTGTGTTCCTTTAGAAAAGCACAGGGCAATTTGCACATAGGATGAATGTTAAAAGATACCAAGAAAGATGCAAAGACATTATCGCCTCTGCCTGAGCATTTAAAAAGGCCACTGTCAAAAGCTAGACAAAGCATCAGTGGTAGAGTAACACTGTTACAGTGGACACTTTAGGGTACTGTTGGAATGGACCNGAAAGAAGCTAAAGGAAACACAGAGGAAACTAACAGGAAGAGGATATGAACAGGTAAATACAATTCTGTGTTCCTTTAGAAAAGCACAGGGCAATTTGCACATAGGATGAATGTTAAAAGATACCAAGAAAGATGCAAAGACATTATCGCCTCTGCCTGAGCATTTAAAAAGGCCACTGTCAAAAGCTAGACAAAGCATCAGTGGTAGAGTAACACTGTTACAGTGGACACTTTAGGGTACTGTTGGAATGGACCTGGTGAGAGGCACTCTGCGCATGACGAGAAAAGTGCACTCCCATGGGAGAAAAAAAATAAAGAAGAAGAAACAGTATGATAAATCAGGTCCTGTCCTGGAATATTTCAGAAATGAACAGACTTCAAACACCACACATCCCAAGCCAGGTCCTGTGGCACCACTCACAACATCAAAGAGATGAAAATAAAGATAGCGTGCCTGGACAGAGGAATGGGTAGAGAAATGTGATATAGGTCTAGATGAATTTTAAATCAAGCATTGACATCTGAAAGGAGGCCATCTCCACAGATAGAGATAAATCCAGAGGTCATCACACTGAGTGAAGGAGGGTCGATTCAAGACATATTCTTGGATGCAACAGAGCAGCAGAAATTAAAAATCCACAGCAGTGAGCAGCCACACAAAGGTGACCCAGGGGCCCCTCTGCACTGCCCCCTCCCCTCCCCAGTTGCACAGACCTGGACAACTGCTGCCCTGGGCTCCTGCCACCAGTCGAGATGAAGGCTCTCACTGGCAAGCTGTCCTTTGACACTGAGGATTACTGGCAGAAGAGGGGCCTTCAGAGCTTCTACCCATACGTGGGCGTGAGGGCCAAATGGGTATAGCCCTGTGATGCACTTTGACCTGCAGGCTGGTCCTGTACTCCCCCCCCAATCCCAATGGGCAACTGCTCTGAACCCCCAACCTTGACCACTCCACGCGCATGCCACCCAAGCCCAGGGTCAGGCTGACTCACCCCCTGTGGACAGAGGCTCACCCAAGTCCCTCCATTTCCCTGTCCCCTTTGCCTANTCAGAAATGAACAGACTTCAAACACCACACATCCCAAGCCAGGTCCTGTGGCACCACTCACAACATCAAAGAGATGAAAATAAAGATAGCATGCCTGGACAGAGGAATGGATAGAGAAATGTGATATAGGTCTAGAATGAATTTTAAATCAAGCATTGACATCTGAAAGGAGGCCGTCTCCACAGACAGAGATAAATCCAGAGGTCATCACACTGAGTGAAGGAGGGTCGATTCAAGACACATTCTTGGATGCAACAGAGTGGCAGAAATCGAAAAACCACAGCAGTGAGCAGCCACACAAAGGTGACCCAGGGGCCCCTCTGCACTGCCCCCTCCCCCTCCCCTCCCCAGTTGCACAGACCTGGACAACTGCTGCCCTGGGCTCCTGCCACCAGTCAAGATGAAGGCTCTCACTGGCAAGCTGTCCTTTGACACTGAGGATTACTGGCAGAAGAGGGGCTTTCAGAGCTTCTACCCATACGTGGGCATGAGGGCCAAATGGGTGTAGCCCTGTGATGCACTTTGACCTGCAGGCTGGTCCTGTACTCCCCACCCCCCAATCCCAATGGGCAACTGCTCTGAACCCCCAAACTTGACCACTCCATGCCCACGCCACCCAAGCCCAGGGTCAGGCTGACTCACCCCCTGTGGACAGAGGCTCACCCAAGTCCCTCCATTTCCCTGTCCCCTTTGCCTAACATGTTCACTGTGTTCTAACCCTTGGGAACCTCCAAGCCCAGGGGCCCCTCAAACCGAGTGCTTCCTCTGGGGAGGCCCCAGACCTACCCACAGTGCACCAGCTGGCCTTGGGGCTCCTGTCCACCAACTCCAGCCCTGGGATACTGGAGGGCATCACTGGGCCAGGCTCTGAGCACTCTGAGCGCCCCATCTGCCTGCAGGTTAGTTTCACCATCACAGATGAGACCAAGTTCCATGGGTTACAACTGCTGAGCCTGTGGTCTTACACCACATACTGAGGGAGCTAGTGGCTGACCAGCAGCCAGCCTGTGAGCCTGGACATGGTGCTAAGGCAGACGGAGCCACCCCCAAGCAGCAGGGCGTGTGTGTTCCTCATGGGCACCAGGGTAACACTTTCCCTGGGACATTCTGGCCACATATCACAGGAGCAGGTGTCACTCAGGCTTCAATAAAGTTGCTGTTGGCGCCTGCAAAGTGGCCATGGTCACAAGGCAAGGTCGACAGGAGCTGCCCCAGGGGGATGGGGGGGGAGGCGTGAGCACAGTGGTGGGCTACTGGGGGAACTACTGGGGGTACTGGGAGCACTTATCCACACAGCCACACAAAGACACACAGCTCACGTGAAAAAAAATAGTCTTCCACCCTTTCCCCATGAATTTGCCATGAAGTGATGGGACCAGATGCTATGATCCTAGTTTTCTGAATGTTGAGCTTTAAACCATCTTTTTCACTCTCCTCTTTCATTTTCATCAAGAGGCTCTTTAGTTCTGTTTCACTTTCTGCCATAAGGGTAGTGTTATATGTATATCTGAGGTTATTGATATTTCTCCCCACAATCTTGATCCCAGCTTGTGCTTCATCCAGGCCAGTGTTTCTCATGATGTACTCTGCACATAAGTTAAATAAGCTGGGTGACGATATACAGCCTTGACATACTCCTTTTCCTATTAGGAACCAGTCTGTTGTTCCATGACCAGCTCTATCTGTTGTTTCCTGACCTGCATATAAATATCTCAAGAAGCAGGTCAGGTGGTCTGGTATTCCAAATACTTTCAGAATTTTCCACAGTTTATTATTATCCACACAATCTAAGCCTTTGGCCTAGTCAATAAAGCAGAAAAAGAGGTTTTTCTGAAATTCTTGCTTTTTTGATGATCCAGGGGATCCTGG
>SJYH01009146.1:20180-38266 GCA_006408735.1 Sylvicapra grimmia | reverse complement strand
GATGGATTGCAAGCTAGAAGATAAATATGAAGAAATTATTTAAAATGTGAAGTAGAGAGGCAAAGAATTATGAAATATGAAATGTAGATTAAAAAGCCACAAAGTGATGAGAGAAGAGAAAAAATAAGAGAAAAGTGATTTGGGGGAGTTGTTTCAATTTTTATTGAAGTATAGTTGATTTACAGTGTTATGCTAATTTAGGTATACATAAAGTGATTTAGTTATACACAGACATATATCCACTACTGTGTTATAGAGTAGGCTGTCTGTTCTTATTAGTTGTCTATTTTATGTATAATAGTGTGAATATGTCAATCCCATTATCCCAGTTTATTCTCTCTCTCCCTTTCCCCATATTAATTATAAGACTGTTTTCTAGATCTGTAACCTTTCTGTTTTGTAAACAATATCATTTGTACCTCTTTTTTATATTCCAAATATAAGCAATATCATATGACATGTTCCTTTCTCTATCTGACTTCACTTAGTATGGCAATCGCTAGATCCATCCATGTTGCTGCATATGGCATTATTTCATTCTTTTTTAATGGCTGAATAATATTCTGCTATTATTGGAATGGATATTCCTTTATCCATTCCTCTATTGATGGACATCATGATTGTTTACATGTCCTGGCTATTGTAAATAGTGCCACAATGAACACTGAGGTGCATGTAGCTTTTAGAATTATGCTTTTCCTCCAGATATATGCTCAAGAGAAGGATTGCTGGGACATATATATGCTAATTCTATTTTTGGTATTTTTTTTTAAGGGACATTCATACTGTCCTCCATAGTGTCTGTAATGGAGACAGTATGTATGTGTCTCAATTTACATTCCCACCAACAGTATAGAAGGGTTCCATTTTCTACAACCCCTCTCCAACATTTATTGTTTGTAGATTTTTAAAATTAAGTTTATTTAATTTTAATTGAAGGATAATTGCTTTACAACATTGTGTTGGTTTNTTTTTTTTTAAGGGACATTCATACTGTCCTCCATAGTGTCTGTAATGGAGACAGTATGTATGTGTCTCAATTTACATTCCCACCAACAGTATAGAAGGGTTCCATTTTCTACAACCCCTCTCCAACATTTATTGTTTGTAGATTTTTAAAATTAAGTTTATTTAATTTTAATTGAAGGATAATTGCTTTACAACATTGTGTTGGTTTCTACCAAATATCAACATGAATCAGCCATAGGTATACCTAAGTCCTCTCCTTTAATGATGGTCATTCTGAGTCACATGAGGTGATAACTCATTGTAGATTTGATTTGTATTTCACTAATAATTAGTGGTGCTGAATACCTTTTCATGTGCTTTATAGACGTCTGTATGGTTTCTTCAGTGAAATGTCTATTTAGACAATCTGCTCATTTATTGATTGGGTTGTTAATTAGTTGTTGTTTTTCTTGAGTTGCACGAGCTGCTTGTATATTTTGGAAATTAATTCCTTGTTAGTTGCTTTATTTGCAAATATTTTCTCTCATTCTGTGGATTCTCTTTTTGTTTTGTTATGATTTCCTTTGCTGTGCAAAAGCTTTTAAGTTTAATTAGTTCTCATTTGCTTATTCTTGTTTTTATTTTCATTGCTGTAGGAGATGAGTCAGAAAAGATTTTGCTGTGATTTATGTCAGAAAATGTTCTTCATATGTTTTCCCCTAAGAGTTTTATAGTGTCTGGCCTTACATGTAGGTCTTTAATCTATTTTTAGTTTATTTTTGTGTATAGTGTTAGGGAGTGTTCCAATTTGATTCTTTTACATGTAGCTGTCCAGTTTTCCAAGCCCCACTTATTTATTTCTTCCATTATATATCCTTATCTCCTTTGTCATAGAGTAGGTGACAGTAGTTGTGTGGATTTATCTCTGGGCTTCTATCCTATTTATTATCCTATTTATCCTTTTATTCTATTTATCTATATTTCTGTTTTTGTGCCAGTACTATACTGTCCTGATTACTGTAGCTTTGTAGTGTATTCTGAAGTTAGAGAAATTGATGTCTCCAACTGTTCTTCTTTCTCAAGATTGCATTAGCTGTTTTTGGTCTTTTGTGTTTCCATACAAATTGTGATTTTTTTTTTATAATTTTGTGAAAAATACCACTGGTAATTTGATAGGAATTTCTTTGAAACTGTAGATTGCATTGCATAGTATAGTCATTTTGATAATACTGATTCTTTCAATCTGAGAACATGGTATAGCTCTCTATCTGTTTGTGTCATCTTTGATTCTGTTCACCAGCATCTTAAAGTTTTCTGAGTGCAGGCATTTCCCCCTTAGGTAGGGGTTTGTTTCTAGATATTTTATTATTTTTGATGTAATTGTAATGTGATTGTTTCCTTAATCTCTCTTTCTGATCTTTTGTTGTTAGTGTATAGGAATGCAAGAGATTTCTGTATATTAATTTTGTATCCTGAAACTTTACCAGATTAATTCATAAACTCCAGTATTTAATAGTTTTCTGGTAGAGTTTTTAGAATTTTCAATGTATACTGCCATTTGCAAGCAGAGTTTTACTTCTTATTTTCAAATTTGGATTTCTTTTTCTTTTCTGATTGCCATGGATAGGACTTCCAAAACTATGTTGAATAGAAGTGGTAAGAGTGGAAATCATAGTCTTGTTCCTGATTTTAGAGGAAATATTTTCAGTTTTCCAGCATTGAGAATGATCTTAGCTGTTGGTTTGTCATACATAGTCTTTGTTATATTGAGGTAGCTGCACTGTACACCCATTTTATGGAGAATTATCATAAATTGGTGTTCAATTTTGTTAAAAGCTTTTTCTACATCTATTGAGATGATCATATTGTTTTTCTTCTTCAATTTGTTAGTATCGTGTATCACATTGTTTGACTTGCTTATATGGAAGAATTTACTGGGATGAATGCCACTTGATCATGGTGTGTGATTCTTTTAATAAGTTATCTTTGGTTTGCTAGTATTTTATTGAGGATTTTTGCATCTGTGGTCATCAGCAATATTGATGGATAATTTTTTTTTTTGTAATATCTTTGTCTGGTTTTGTTATCAGTGTGATGATGGACTTTTAGAATAAACTTGGAAGTGTTTCTTCCCCTGCAATTTTCTGGAAAGTTTCAGAAAGATTATTCTTAACTTTTCTCTAAATATTTGATGGAATTCACCTGTGAATCCATCTGGTCCTGGACTTTGTTTGCTGAAAGATGTTTAATAAGAGTTTAGATTTCATTACTTGTGATTGTTCTGTTAGTATTTTCTATTTCCTCCTGGTTTAGTCTTGGAAGCTTGTATCTTTCTAACAATCTTTCCATTTCTTCTAGGTTTTCCTTTTTATTGCTGTGTAGTTTCTTTTAGTAGCATCTTATGACCCTTTGTATTACTGTGGAGTCCATTGTAACTGCTCCTTTTTTAATTTGTAATTTCATTGATTTGAGCTCAGTCCCTATTTTTTTCTTGCTGAGTCTGGCTGAAGATTTATCAATTTTGTTTATGCTCACAAAGAATCAGCTTTTAGCTTCATTAATGTTTGCTATCGTTTTCTTTGCCTCTGTTTCATTTATTTCTGCTTTGATCTTTTTTTTTTTTTTGAATAAGATATACCATTTATTTATAATGCTTATTTTTATAGCCTATAATATTCTATTTTTTTTTTAATTTTTACTTTATTTTACTTTACAATACTGTATTGGTTTTGCCATACATTGCCATGAATCCACCATGGGTGTATATGAAATCCCAATCCTGAATCCCCCTCCCACATCCCACCCCATTTCCTCTCTCTGGATCATCCCCGTGTACCAGCCCCGAGCATCCTGTATCCTATATTGAACATAGGCTGGTGCTTCATTCTTACATGATAGTATACATGTTTCAATGCCATTCTCCCAAGTCATCCCGCCCTCTCCCTCTCCCACAGAGTCCAAAAGTCCGTTCTATATATCTGTGTCTCTTTTGCTGTCCCACATACAGGGTCATCATTGCCATCTTTTTAAATTCCATATATATGTGTCAGTATACTGTATTGGTGTTTTTCTTTCTGGCTTACTTCACTCTGTATAATAGGTTCCAGTTTCATCCATCTCATTAGAACAGAGTCAAATGAATTCTTTCTGATGGCTGAGTAATACTCCATTGTGTATATGTACCACAGCTTTCTTATCCATTCATCTGCTGATGGACATCTAGGTTGTTTCCATGTCCTGGCTATTATAAACAGTGCTGCAATGAACATTGGGGTACATCTTTCTGACTTTTTTCTTTTTACTAACTTTGAGTTTTGTCTGTTCTTTCTCTAGTTGTTTTAGGTATAAGGATAGTTTTTAAATTTGAGATTCTTTTGTTTATTTTCTGAGATAAGTTTGTATTGCTATAAACTTCCCTTTTAGAATTCTTTTCAGTGAATCTTATGGGTTGTGAGCTGTTGTTTTTGTTGTTGTTGTTTTCCTCTAGGTTTTTAATTGTTTTTAAATTTCTTCTTTTATTTCTTCAGTGATCTTTGGTCTTTTAATAACATATTCTTTAGCATCTATGTGTTTGTGTTTTTTCTTTTTTAACAGGGTTTCCCCTGTAATTGATTTCTAATTTGATAATGTTGTAGTAAGAAAAGTTTGCTTGATATTATTTAAATTCTCTTAAACGTATTAAGGCTTGATTTGTGGCCCAAGAAGTTATCTCTCCTTGATGATATCCTGTATGCACTTGAGAAGAAAGTGTATTCTGCTGCTTTTGGATGGAATGCTTTATAAATATCAATTAAGTCTATCTGGTCTGATGCGTCATTTAAGCCATATGTTTCTGTATTAATTTTCTATCCATATGATCTGTCTATTGGAGTACATGGGATATTTAACACCTCCAATACTTCTGTGTTACTGTTGATTTCCTCTTTTAAGGCTGTTAGCAGTTGAGTTATATATGTAGTATTCCTGTGTTGGGTGCATTATATTTCCAGTTTTGAATTGATCCATTGATCATTATCATTATGTAGTGGTCTTCCTTCACTCTTGTAACAGTCTTTATTTTAACATTTATTTTTTCTTATTTTTCTTTTTCTGGTTTGAGTATTGCTACTCCAGCTTTATTTTAGATTCCATTCACATGGAATAGCTTTTTCCATTCTGTCACATTCAGTACATGTACCTAGATCTGAAGTGGATCTCTTGTAGATAGCATATATTTGGGTATTATTTTTATATTCATTCAAGCAGTCTATTTCTTTTGGTTGAGCATTAAATCCATTTATATTTAAGGTGATTATTGATATGTATGTTCCTATGGACATTTTTAAAAATTGTTTTGGATTTGCTTAAAAATTTTTTTTTTTTTTTTACCTACTTTTGTTCTCTTGTAATTTGATGACTATCTTTGGTGTTGTATTTGAGCTGTTTTATCTGTTTGTGTGTGTGTATATATTGTAGTAGGAGAAGGCAATGGCACCCCACTCCAATGCCCTTGCCTGGAAAATCCCATGGACGGATCCCTGGTAGGCTGCAGCCCATGGGGTCGCTAGGAGTCGGACACGACTGAGCGACTTCACTTTGACTTTTCACTTTCATGCATTGGAGAAGGAAATGGCAACCTACTCCAGTATTCTTGCCTAAAGAATCCCAGGGATGGGGGAGCTTGGTGGGCTACCGTCTATGGGGTTGCACAGAGTCAGACACGACTGAAGCGACTTAGCAGCAGCAGCATATGCTGTAGTTTTTTGGTTTGTATTTCTAATGAAATAGTAGTCTATATCAACTACTTGAGGTCTATACCCACTAGTAGTCTATACCAACAAAAGAGTCCGAAATACAATACTTGGGTGCAATCTCCAAAATGATAGAATGACCTTTGTTTCCAAAGCAAACCACTCAGAATCACAGTAATCCAAGTCTATGACCCAAACTCTAAAGCTAAAGAAACTGAAATTGAACAGTTTTATGACGACCTACATGAAACCTCCTAGAACTAACACCAAAAGAATAGAAGTCTTTTTCATCATAGGAGATTGGAATACAAAAGTAGGACGTCGAGAGATAGCTGGAGTATCAGGCAAGTTTGGCCTTGAAGTAGGGCAAAGGCTAACAATTTTGCCAAGAAATTGCACTGGTCATAGCAAACACCCTCTTCTAAAAACACAAGAGAAGACTCTACACATGGACATCACCAAATAGTCAATACCAAATGAAATCAGGCTGATTATATATTTTGCAGCCAAAAATTAAGATTATATATAATTATATATTTTGCAGCTCTATACAGTGAACAAAAACAAGACTGGGAATGACTGTGGCTCAGATCATGAACGTCTCATGGCAAAATTCAGACTTAAATTGAAGAAAATAGGGAAAACCAATAGACTTTTCAGGTATGACCCAAATTAAATCCCTTATGATTATACAGTGGAAGTGACAAATATATTCAAGGGATTAGATCTGATAGACAGATTGCCTGAAGAACTATGGATGGAAGTTTAAGAAATTGAACAAAGGCAGTGATGAAGACCATTCTCAAGAAAAAGAAATGCTAAAAGCCAAAATAGTTGTCTGAGGAGGGCTTACAAAGAGCTAAGAAAAGAAGAGAATTGAAAGGCAAAGGGGAAAAGGAAAGATATACCCATCTGAAAGCAGAGACCCAAGATTACCAAGGAGAGATAAGAAAGCCTTCCTCAGTGATCAATGCAAAGAAATAGAAGAAAACAACAGAATGGGAAAGACTAGAGATCTCTTCAAGAAAATTAGAGATGCCAAGGGAACATTAAATGCAAAGATGTGCACAATAAAGGACAAAACCAGTATGGACCAACAAAAGAAGAAGATATTAAGAAGAGGTGGCAAGAATATACAGAACTATACAAAAAAGATCTTAATGACCCAGATAACCATGATGACATGATTATTAATCTAGAGCCAGACATCCTGGAGTCCAAAGTCAGGTGGGCTTTAGAAAGCATCACTACAGACAAAACTAATGGAGGTGATGGAATTCCAGCTGAGCTATTTCAAATCCTAAAAGATGATGCTGTGAAAGCACTGCCCTCAATATACCAACAAGTTTGAAAAACTCAGCAGTGGCCACAGGACTGGAAAAGGTCAGTTTTCATTCCAGTCCCAAAGATTCGCAATACCAAAGAATGTTCAAACTACTGCATATTTACACTCATCTCACAAGCTAGCAAAGCAATGTTCAAAATTCTTCAAGTGAGGTTTCAATAGTACATTAACCGAGAGCTTCCAGCTGTTCAAGCTGGATTTAGAAAAGGCAGAGGAGCCAGAGATTAAATTGCCAACATCCACTGGATCATCAAAAAAGCAAGAGAGTTCCAGAAAAACATCTACTTCTGCTTTATTGACTATTCCAAAGCCTTTGACTATGTGGATGACAATGAAGTGTGGAAAATTTTTCAAGAGATGAGAATACCAGACCACCTTACCTGCTTCACGAGAAATCTTTATGCAGGTCAAGAAATAACAGTTAGAACTGGACATGGAACAACAGAACTGGTTCCAAATTGGGAAAGGAGTATGTCAAGGCTGTATATTGTCACCCTGCTTATTTAATTTATATGCAGAGTATGTCATGTGAAATGCTGGGCTAGATGAAGCACAAGGTGGAGTCAAGATTGCCAGGAGAATTATCAATAACCTCAGATATGCAGATGTCATCACCCTTATGGCAGAAAGCAAGGAGGAATTAAAGAGCCTCTTTATGAAACAGAAAGAGGACAATGAAAAAGCTGGCTTAAAACTCAACATTCAAAATACTAAGATCATGGCATCTGGTCCCATCACTTCATGACAAATAGATGGGGAGACAACAGGAACAGTGACACACTTTGTTTTGCAAGGCTCTAAAATAACTGGAGATGGTGACTGCAGCCATGAAATGAGAAGATGCATGCTCCTTGGAAGAAAAGTATGATCAACCTAGACAGCATATTAAAAAGCAGAGACATAGCTTTGCCAACAAAGGCCCATCTAGTCAAAGCTGTGGTTTTCCCAATAGTCATGTATGGAAATTGGAGCATAGAGTTGAACCATAAAGAGAGTTGGACCATAAAGAAAACTGAGTGCCAAAGAATTGATGTTTTTGAACTGCATTGTTGGAGAAGACTCTTGAGAGTCTCTTGGACTGCAAGGAAATCCAACGAGGCAATCCTAAAGGCAATCAGTCCTGAATATTCATTAGAAGGACGGTTGCTGAAGCTGAGGCTCCAATACTTTGGCCATCTGATGCTAAGGACTGACTTATTGGAAAAGACCCTGATGCTGGGTAAGGTTGAAGGCAGGGATAGAGGGGACGACAGAGGATGAGATGGTTGGATGGCATCACTGACTTGATGGACATGAGTTTGAGCAAGTTCTGGGAGTTGATGATGGAAAGGAAAGCCTGGAGTGCTACAGTCCATGGGCTTGCAAAGAGTCCGACACTACTGAGCAACTGAACTGAACTGAGTAGTTAGTCTATACGTGTACAACACTGTTTTCGCTTGCTGTTTTTTCTCTTCCATGCAAGTTCCTTTAACATTTCATGTAAATCTGATTTCCTGATGCTGAATTCTCTTAGCTTTTACATGTCTTAAAGCTTTTTACATCTCCCTAGCATCTCTATTAGAGCCTTTCTGTGTATTCTTGATTGTAGGTTTTTCCCTTTCATCACTTTAAATATATCATGGCACTCATGGCCTGCAGAATTTCTGCTGAAAAATCAACTGATAACCTTATGAGGATGCCCATATATATTTCTTGTTGCTTTTTCCCTTAATGTTTTTAATATTTTTTCTTTGTATTTAGTTTTTGTTAGTTTGATTATTAGTCTTTGCATATTCCTCCTTGTGTTCAATCTTCTGTGGAATTCTCTGCACTTTCTGTACTTGAGTGACTGTTTTCTTTCTCAAGTTAGAAACGTTTTTGGTTTTCTCTTTCTTTCTTTTTTTCCTGTTTTTCTTCTTTTTCTGGACTCCCCATAATTCAAGCGTTGTTGCACTTAATGTTGTCCCCAGATGGGTCTGAAACTGTCCTCATTTCTTTTATTTCTTTTTTCTTTATTTTGTTCTATGGCAATGATTTCCACCACTCTTTCTTCCAGCTCAGTTATTTGCTCCTCTGCTTCAGTTCTTCTACTATTGATTGTTTCTAGTGTATTTTTCATTTCAATTATTTCATTGTTCAACTCTGTTTGTTCTTTAAATTTTCTAGCTCCTTGTTAAACATTTCTTATATCTTCTCAATCTTTGCTTCTATTCATTTTCTGAGATTTTAGATCATCTTTACTATCATTACTCTGAATTATTTTTCAGATAGATTGCCTATCTCCACTTGATTTAGTTGTTCTTGTACTTTTTTATCTTGTTCCTTCACGTATAACATATTTCTCTATCATTTCCTCTTGTCTACCTTTGTGTATTTTTGATCTTCTTTCCACAGGCTGCAAGATTGTAGGTCCTCATGCCTACCAGAGGCTTCCCTGGTGGGCTTCCTTGGTGGCTCAGAGCTTAAAGCATCTGCCTGCAATGTGGGAGACCTGGGTTCAATCCCTGGGTCAGGAAGATCCCCGGGAGAAGGAAATGGCAACCCACTCCAGTATTCTTGCCTGGAGAATCCCATGGACGGAGGAGCCTGGTGGTCTATATAGTCCATGGGGTCGCAAAGAGTCGGACACGACTGAGCGACTTCACTTCACTCACTTGCCTACAAGATGTCTGCCCTAGTGTGAGTGGTTGATCTTTGGTTTCTTGCAGGCTTCCTTGTGGGAGGATGCCTACCCTCTGGTAGGTGTAGGTGGATCTTGTCCCTCTATTATCAAAAGATGTGTTTTGAGGAAACAGTGAGTACAACACAACTTTAAGTAATCTGTCTGCTGAAGAGTGGGGCTATATTCCTAGCTTGCTGGTTGTTCTTCCTATGTGTTCCAACTCTGGTGACTGTACACTTTTGGGTGGGGCCAGGTCTAGGTGCTGAAATAGGGAGACTCCAGGAGAGCTCACACTGATCAACATTCTGTGGGTCCTCTGCCACCAGTGCCCTTGGCCATACAGTGAGCTACAGCTAACCTCTGCCTCCCCAGAATACTCTACCAAACCCCAAGTTAAGTTTTTATGGAGGTTAGCTTTGTTCTGGGTCCCAAAGCATGTGATGTCTTTTGTGCACCTTCCAAAAGTGGAGTCTCTTTTTCTCCATGCCTTGTGGAAACTCTGAACTCAGGCCCGACTGGGCTTTAAAGCCAAATGCTCTAAGGACTCTTCCCCCCAGTGACTGACCCTCAGACTGTCTTGAAAGACTATTTTTATGTGGGAATGTCTCTGTGTAATTTCTGTATGTTTAATGTTTTTTGGCGCAAGGATGCTTTTAGTATGAATGTCTGCCACCTCCTTTCTCTATGTATGCTGGTTGTTATCTTCTTGATAGGGAAATTGATTNCTTTTTTATCTTGTTCCTTCACGTATAACATATTTCTCTATCATTTCCTCTTGTCTACCTTTGTGTATTTTTGATCTTCTTTCCACAGGCTGCAAGATTGTAGGTCCTCATGCCTACCAGAGGCTTCCCTGGTGGGCTTCCTTGGTGGCTCAGAGCTTAAAGCATCTGCCTGCAATGTGGGAGACCTGGGTTCAATCCCTGGGTCAGGAAGATCCCCGGGAGAAGGAAATGGCAACCCACTCCAGTATTCTTGCCTGGAGAATCCCATGGACGGAGGAGCCTGGTGGACTATATAGTCCATGGGGTCGCAAAGAGTCGGACACGACTGAGCGACTTCACTTCACTCACTTGCCTACAAGATGTCTGCCCTAGTGTGAGTGGTTGATCTTTGGTTTCTTGCAGGCTTCCTTGTGGGAGGATGCCTACCCTCTGGTAGGTGTAGGTGGATCTTGTCCCTCTATTATCAAAAGATGTGTTTTGAGGAAACAGTGAGTACAACACAACTTTAAGTAATCTGTCTGCTGAAGAGTGGGGCTATATTCCTAGCTTGCTGGTTGTTCTTCCTATGTGTTCCAACTCTGGTGACTGTACACTTTTGGGTGGGGCCAGGTCTAGGTGCTGAAATAGGGAGACTCCAGGAGAGCTCACACTGATCAACATTCTGTGGGTCCTCTGCCACCAGTGCCCTTGGCCATACAGTGAGCTACAGCTAACCTCTGCCTCCCCAGAATACTCTACCAAACCCCAAGTTAAGTTTTTATGGAGGTTAGCTTTGTTCTGGGTCCCAAAGCATGTGATGTCTTTTGTGCACCTTCCAAAAGTGGAGTCTCTTTTTCTCCATGCCTTGTGGAAACTCTGAACTCAGGCCCGACTGGGCTTTAAAGCCAAATGCTCTAAGGACTCTTCCCCCCAGTGACTGACCCTCAGACTGTCTTGAAAGACTATTTTTATGTGGGAATGTCTCTGTGTAATTTCTGTATGTTTAATGTTTTTTGGCGCAAGGATGCTTTTAGTATGAATGTCTGCCACCTCCTTTCTCTATGTATGCTGGTTGTTATCTTCTTGATAGGGAAATTGATTAGTATTGTGATGACATGCGCATGCCTGGATATTGAGCAGGGTCTCCCCTTTGTGCTGTGCTTCTTATTGCCTTGTTAGGGGCAGGGTTTTCTCCCTAGTTGTTGGAGTAGATACTTCTGAATCTGTTTCTGAGCTGTGAGATAGGTAGGATTGGATCATTCCCACTAGGAGAGAAGCCACGGCCTTTTCCACTTCTGGAATTGTTCACCTGTGAGTGTAATTTGCTGTGTCACTTTTTACCCATTGTGCTGGCTCACAAATTACACTCTTCTTGGAAATGCACTCAGCACCCACCACCTTAATAATGGGTATGCCAGCAGTAGGTCCTGGTATCTCCCAAACACTGTTTTCACAAGGCTACCAGCACAGATCCAACAAAGTCAAGTCTCAGGACTGCAGTAATCATATACTGAACATACTGTGATAACTATGGAGGCAGCTCAGATTCTTACTTGGTCCACTACCTTTGTGTGATTTCCACAGGGTCCACAGTTGCTAAAGTAGACCCATCTCAGCTGCAGGAGCACATTATTTCAGACTTTCCACAGGCATTGAGTTTACAAAGCCTGCAGAATGAGGTTTGAACTCAAGGTTCCTGCAGTCACAGGGAGAGTTTTGTCTTTTCTTCCTTAGTTGAACAGCCAGCTACTGTGATTTCAGCACCATCTTTGTGTGTGTTTTTCCCACCTGTATCTGCTTCCAAGGCTGCCCCAGAGGACATATTTCCACCTTGGTGGGCAGGGACAGATGTGGTGATGAACATGATGCAGTTTGGCAGGACTGGCAGGAAGGGCAAGAAAGCCTACCAGGGTTGGTGGGACTGCTGCAGGCCTGGGTAGGAGGGGTGGGTGAGCCTATTCAGGTGGGCATCACTCTTAGGCCCATGAAGGCAGGTACTAGTACATGGGGAATGAGTCTGCAATGGTGGTCCTGCCCCTTCTGCACCACTTAACAATGGTGGGCTGCTTTGATGGTGGCCCAGAGTTCTTTCACAAGTTTTCCCACCTGTGAAGCTCCTCATTTCCATTCCTTCAGATAGTCTCTTTGGAGCCGTCAGCTGTTTTTTCCCTGGGTCTGCTTTCCAAACCCTATGTTCCAGCACCCAGCCCCGCTCAGTACCAAAAGACACACATCTCAGGCTGGGGCATACAGGGCTGAAGTGTGGACCATCACCTTTTGCTTTTTACAAACCAGTTGTACTCATCTCCAAGGCCCTAAGCTCCCTTTCTGTGCTAGCTGGTCTCTCCACCTGTGAGGGGGCTTCACTGAGTGCTGAGACCTCTCCTCTGTTACATCTCCCCACTAGAGGTGTAGGTCCCACCCTATTTCCTCATTTTTCTTCATTTCTTTCATCCTACCCAGTGGTGTATCTTGCCCTTTTATGTATATGTGGTCCTCTGCTAGTGTTCAGTAGGTGCTTGGTAAGAACTGTCCCATTTGTGATACATTCTTTTTTTGTAGTTCAGTTCAGTTCAGTCAATCAATCAGTCGTCTCTGACTCTTTGTGACAAAACTGATGCAGTATGCCAGGCTTACCTGTCCATCACCAACTCCCAGAATTTGCTCAAACTAATGTCCACCAAGTCGGTAATGTGATCCAAATATCTCATCCTTTGTCATCCCCTTCTCCTTCTTCCTTCAATCCTTCCTAAAATCAGGGTCTTTTCTAATGAGTCAGTTCTTATCTTCAGGTGACCAAAGTATTGGAGTTTCAGCTTCAACATCAGTCCTTCCAATTAATATTCAGGAATGATTTCCGTTAGGATTGCTTTGTTGGATCTCTTTGCAGCTCAAGGGACTCTCAAGAGTCTTCTCCAACACCACAGTTCAAAACCATCAATTCTTCAGCACTCAGCTTTCTTTATAGTCCAACTTTCACATCCATACATGACTATTGGAAAAACCATAGCCTTGACTAGATGGACCTGTGTTGGCAAAGTGATGTCTCTGCTTTGTAATATGCTGTCTAGAATGGGCATAGTTTATCTTCTGAGGAGAAAGCCTCTCTTAATTTCATGGCTGAAGTCACCATCTGCAATGATTTAGGAGCCCACAAACCTGTCAGAATGGCCATCATCAAAAAAGTCTACAAACAATAAATGCTGGAGAGGAGAGGGAGAAAAGGAAACACTCTTGCACTATTGGTGGAAATGTAAATTGATACAGCCACTATGGAAGATGTATGGAGATTCCTTTAAAAAGAAGGAATAAAACCATCATATAATGCAGTAATCTCACTCCTAGGCATATACCCTGAGGAAAACAAAATTGAATGCTGAGTTTTAAGCTAGCTTTTTCACTCTCCTCTTTCACTTTCATAAAGAGGCTCTTTAGTTCCTCACTAAAGAGGAACTAAAGAGCCTCTGCCATAAGAGTGGTGTCATCTGCATATCTGAACTTATTGCTATTTCTCCCAACAGTTTTGATTTCAGCTTGTGCTTCATCCAGGCTGGTACTTCCCATGATGTACTCTGCATATAAGTTAAATAAGCAGGGTGACAATACATAGCCTTGATGTACTTCCCAATTTAGAACCAGTGCATTGATCCGTGTCTGATTCTAACTGTTGCTTCTTGACTTGCATACAGATTTCTAAGAAGGCAGGTAAGGGGTCTGCTATTCTTATCTCTTGAAGAATTTTCCATTTTTTTCTCATCTCTTAAAGAATTTTCCACAGTTTGTTGTGATCCACACAGTTAAAGGCTTTGGCATAGTCAATAAATCAGAAGTAGATGTTTTTCTGGAACTTCCTTGCTTTTTCTATGATCCAACAGATGTTGGCAATTTGATCTCTGGTTTCTCTAACTTTTCTTAATCCAACTTGAACATCTGGATGTTCTCAGTTCATGTACTGTTGAATTCTAGCTTGGAGAATTTTGAGCATTTCTTTGTTAGCATGTGAGATGAGTGCGAATGTGTGGAAGTTTGAACATTCTTTGGTATTGCCTTTCTTTGGGATTGGAATGAAAACTGATCTTTTCCAATCCTATGGCCATTGCTGAGTTTTCCAAATTTATTAACATATTGAGTACAGCACTTTAATGGCATCATCTTTTAGCATTTGAAATAGCTCGACTGGAATTCCATCACCTCCACTAGCTTTGTTCATAGTGATCCTTCCTAAGGCCCACTTGACTTCTTGTTCCGTGATGTCTGGCTCTAGGTTAGTGATCACACCATCGTGGCTACAGGGTCATTAAGCTCATTTCTGTGTAGTTCTTCTGTGTATTCCTGCCACCTCTTCTTAATATCTTCTGGTTCTGTTAGGTCCATACCACTTCTGTCCTTTATTGTGCCCATTTTTGCACGAATGTTCCCTCGGTATCACTAATTTTCTTGAGATCTCTAGTCTTTCCCATTCTATTGTTTTCCTCTATTTCTTTGCACTGATCACTGAGGAAGGCTTTCTTATCTCTCCTTGGTATGCTTGGAACTCTGTATTCAGATGGGTATGTCTTTACTTTCCTCCTTTGACTTTCACTTCTCTTCTTTTCTCAGCTATTTGTAAGGCTTGCTCAGACAACCATTTTGTCTTTTTGCATTTCTTTTTCCTGGGGATGGTCTTGGGCACTGCTTCCTATATAACGTCATAAGTCTCTGTCCATAATTCTTCAGGCACTCTATCAGATCTAACCCCTTGAATCTATTTGTTACTTCCACTGTATAATTTAAGGGATTTGATTTAGGTCATACCTGAATGTTCTAGTGGTTTTTCTTACTTTCTTCAATGAATAAAATTCATTGAATTTTGCAATAAGGAGTTCACGATCTGAGCCACAGTCAATTCCTATTTTGTTCTTGTTCACTGTAAACAGCTTCTCTATCTTTGGCTGCAAAGAATATAATCAATCTGATTTCCATATTGACCATATAGTGATGGTGATGTCCATGTTTCGAGTCATCTTGTGTGTTGTTGGAAGAGGGTGTTTGCTATGACCAATGAGTTCTCTTGGCAAAACTGTGTTAGCCTTTGCCCTGCTTCATTTTATACTCCAAGGACAAACTTGCTTGTTACTCTAGGTATCTCTTGACTTCCTACTTTTGCATTCCAATCCCTGTGATGAGAAGGGCTTGTGTGTGTGTGTGTGTGTGTGTGTGTGCATGTGTGTGCTAGTTCTAGGAGGTCATGTAAGTCATCATAGAACCATCAACTTCAGCTTCTTTGGTATTAGAGGTTGGAGCATAGACTTGGATTACTGTGATGTTGAATGGTTTGCCTTGGAAACAAAGATCATTCTGTCATTATGGAGACTGCACCCAATTTCTGCATTTTGGTCTGTTTTGTTGACTATGAAGGTTATTCCATTTTTTCTAGGGGATTCTTCCTCACAGTAGTAGATATAATGGTCATGTACATTAAATTTTCCCATTCTGGTCCATTTTATTTCAGTGATTCCTAAACTGTTTATGTTCGCTCTTGTCATCTCCTGTTTAACCACTTCCAATTTACCTTGATTTATGGGCCTAACATTCCAAGTTCCTATGCAATAACGTTCTTTACAGTATCAGACTATTCCATCCCGTCACATCCACATCTGGCTGTTGCTTTCACTTTGGCTTCATCTCTTAGTTCTTTCTGGAGTTATTTTTCCACTCTTCTCCAGTAGTGTATTGGGCACCTACTGACCTGGGGAGTTCATCTTTCAGTGTCATATCTTTTTGCCTTTTCATACTGTTCATGGGATACTCAAGGCAAGAATACTGAAATTGTTTGTCATTCCCTTCTCCAGTGGACCACATTTTGTTTTGTCAAAATTCTCCACCATGACCCGTCTGTCTTGGGAGGCCCTACATGGCATGGATTATAGTTTCTTTGAGTTAGAAAAGGCTGTGATCCATGTGATCAGCTTGGTTAGTTTTCTGTGATTGTGTATTTCATTCTATTTGCTCTCTGATGGATAAGGATAAGAGGCTTGTGGAAACTTCCCGATGAATGAGACTGACTATGGGGGAATCTGGGTCTTGTTCTGAAGGGCCTTGGCATGCTCATAAATTTTTAATTCAATTTCTTTTGATGGGCAGGTCTGTGTTCCCTCTTTCTTGTTTGGCCTGAGGCCAAACTATGGTAAGGATAATGGCGGTAATGGCAGCTTCCTTCAAAAGGATTTTTGCCAGCACTGTTGTATTCAGTGTCCCTGACACCAAAGCAGGCCACTGTCGACACATGTGTCCACCAGAGACTCCTGGACTCTCACAGGCAAATCTGGCTCAGTCTTTTGTGAGAACACTGTTGCTTTCTCCTGGTCCCTGGTGTGCACAAGGTTTTCTTTGTGCCCTCCAAGAGTCTGTTTCCCCAGTTTTGTGGAAGTTTTGTACTCAATTCCCAATGGCCTCCAAAGGCAAATTCCTTGGGGGTTCTCAGTCCTTTTCCCACATCCTCAGGTTAAGAAATCTGCTTGGGTCCTAGAACTTTCTTAACAGTGTGAGAATTTATTTGGTATAACTGTTTTACAGTTTGTGGGTCAGCTGCTTGGTGAATCTGTGGTGGGGCTAGAGGAAACCTCCTCCCAAGAGGGCTTATGTTACATGCATCATGTCCCAGGTCTGCTACAGCAAGAGCCCATGTCCCCACGGCAGACCATTGCTGACCTGTGCCTCCACAGGAGACACTCAAACACTCACCGGCAGGTCTGGCTCAGTCTCTGTGGGGTCTGGATCCTGGGGTCAGTCTTTGGATCCTGGTGCCCACAAGGTTTTTTCTGAGTCCTCGGATCATCTCTGGCAGGTGTGGAGTTTGATTCTATTCTATTCCTTTTTTAATTGGAGTATAATTGCTTTACAATGTTGTGCTGGTTTCTGCTGTACAACACAGTGAATCATCTATATGTATGCATATATCCCCCACCTCTTGAGTCTCCCTTCCACCCTGTGGATATATTCTTGATGTACTTCTGAAAAGAGATAAAATCCATGTCCTTTTATTCTGCCATTTTGACTTGGCCACTCCCCCACAATTTTGAAGATATAATGATGGAGTGGTTTCCTAAATTATTGAAAGACAACAGATTCACACTCAGAAATCTGTTAAACATCACAGTTAAACAAATCCTTACATATGCATATCATGGTGAACTGCAAAATATCAAAGACAAAGAAAAGATCTAAAGATGTGCCAGAGACAAATAGCAAATTTGCTACAAAATAATAATGTATTGACTGATATTTTTATCAACAACTATTGAAAACAGAAGATCATGTACTAATCTCCTCAAAGGACAGAGGTAATTCAATTGCTGATCAAATAGTGAAATTGCCTTTCAGTCATAATAAAACCACTTCAAATGAACAGAACATTTAATGCCTTCCTTATTAAGAGGAAGCTTTAAGAATGACTCTAAGAAAGCAAATGTAATCCCAAGGAGATAGCCTGAAATGCATAAAAGAATGGTAATCAAAGATTGGTAAATATGGGGGTAAATTGTAAGTTAAAATTTTCCATAAAAACATGATATTATGTTTAATTTAATGACTTAAATATAAAATTAAATATGGATGAGACTAACATGCATGATAGAAGGGAATGAGAGTCAAACTTCTAATTTCCTTTTAATATCTAAAATTATGATAAATTAGTAACATTAAACTTTTTATTTATTTATTTATTTTTTTTGTTTTTT
>SJYH01009146.1:22-19580 GCA_006408735.1 Sylvicapra grimmia | reverse complement strand
TTATTTTTCTGGAATTGAGCTGCAGGAGTTGCTTGTATATTTTTGAGATTAGTTGTTTGTCAGTTGCTTCATTTGCTATTATTTTCTCCCATTCAGAAGGCTGTCTTTTTACCTTGCTTATAACTCCTAGAGGAGAACATAGGCAAAACACTTTCAGACATAAATCACAGCAGGATCCTCTATGATCCACCTCCCAGAATACTCGAAATAAAAGCAAAAATAAACAAATGGGATCTAATTAAAATTAAAAGCTTCTGCACAACAAAGGAAATATTAAACTTTTTAAAAGAATGAATGCTAAATTTTATAATAAATGCTGAAAGGGATAAAAAATAAACTCTAAACTTTCAAATTTCTTTGTTGTTCTTGTTCAGTCACTAAATTCTGTCCAACTCTTTTTGATCCCATAGACTGAAACACACCAGGCTTCCCTGTCTTTCATTATCTCCTAGAGTTTTCTCAAACTTGTGTCCATTAAGTCAGTGACGTTATCCAACAATCTCATCTCTACCAGCCCCTTCTCCTCCTGTCTTCAATCTTTCCCAGCATCAGGGAATTTTCCAATAAGTCAGCTCTTTGCATCAGGTGGCAAAAATATTGGAGCTTCAGCTTCAGCATCAGTCATTCCAATGAATATTTGGGTTGATTCCCTATAGGATTGTTATTTGATCTCCTTACAGTCTAAGGGACTCAAAAGAGTCTTCTCCAGCACAATCTGAAAAATCAGTTCTTCATGCTCAGTCTTCTTTATGGTCTAACTCTCACATCCATGCATGACTATTGGAGAAACCAGGGCTTTGACTATATAGACTTTTGTTGGCAAAATAATGTTTCTGCCTTTTAATTCACAGTCTTGTTTTGTCATAGCTTTACTTCCAAGGAGCAAGTGTCTTTTAATTACATGGCTGCAGTCACCATCTTCAGTAATTTTGGAGCCCAAGAAAACAAAATTTGCTGCTGTTTCCACTTTTCCCCCTTTTATTTGCCATGAAGTGATGGGACCAGATGCCATGATCTTAGATTTTGAATATTGAGTGGTTTTTGTTTTTTTTTTTGACTGGTTGACTTTTTATTTTTTATTATTTTTTAATATAAATTTATTTATTTTACTTGGAGGTTAATTACTTTACAATATTGTATTGGTTTTGCCATACATCAATATGAATCCACCACAGGTATACACGTGTTCCTCATCCTGAACCCCTCTCCCTCCTCCATCCCTGTACCATCCCTTTGAGTCATCTCAGTGCACCAGCCCCAAGCATCCAGTATCATGCATCGAACCTGGACTNTTTTTTTTTTTGACTGGTTGACTTTTTATTTTTTATTATTTTTTAATATAAATTTATTTATTTTACTTGGAGGTTAATTACTTTACAATATTGTATTGGTTTTGCCATACATCAATATGAATCCACCACAGGTATACACGTGTTCCTCATCCTGAACCCCTCTCCCTCCTCCATCCCTGTACCATCCCTTTGAGTCATCTCAGTGCACCAGCCCCAAGCATCCAGTATCATGCATCGAACCTGGACTGGTGATTCATTTCATATATGATATTTTACATGTTTCAATGCCATTCTCCCAAGTCATCCCATCCTCTCCCTCTCCCACAGAGTCCAAAAGACTGTTCTATACATCTGTGTCTCTTTTGCTGTCTCGCATACAGGGNAAAGAAATCAATTTTCCATATTAGCATCTGGAATGGTGTAGGGGGGTAGATAGAGGAGGTAATAAAAATGTAGTTTTTTAGTATTTAGCCAATGATGATAAAATGTCAATTTAAATGGCTACTAAAATGATCTCAACAGCTGTATTTACTCAAGCTTAAAATCATAGACATTTTCCCCACTGTATTTATTTTTAATAGAATACTAAGCACTTCCCCCCAAAACAACAAACCAAAGAAAACAATTGCTTGTCTTTGTCAGTCTTTGACAGTGCAGAATACTTTGGAATCCTCAAAATAGTCTTAGGTACATTCATTTCTGGTTAAAAACACATGGCTCTTTTTTCCTTCATTTTCTTCCTATTTTTCAAAATGGAAGGTGCAGTTTGTTTCTCATTAGGGTTAGTGACATCTGTACAACAAAAATGTTTATGTAGTTCCAAAAATGTGAGGGTAAGAGTTTAAGGAGCAAGGTCAATTTTGCATGTAAACCTTGTTAGCAGTTCTTTAGTCAGCATCATTTTAACTACCTGTACCAGTAATTCCCCCAGGAATGATGAACAGGCCAGAGACTCTGCCTGGGTCTGCAAGTTACAGAGACTTTAATTACTGAGAATCAATTCTAATAGGCAGTCTTTTTTCTCTCTCTATTTGTGTCACAATGAGTGTGTTACACTGCATATTCACCTTCACTGTTTTCTTCATAGCTCGTTCCCCAGAGACCAGTGTGAGAGAGTATGATGACATCTGTGATTGTCAGAATGGAGGCACCTGTGACCCTCTGACTGGGCGATGCAGGTGCCCCCCAGGGGTTCATGGGAAAACCTGTGGAGACGGTAGGAATGTCTGGTCCTGTGAGACAACTCTTTAAGTTCTTGAGGTTTCTAATAAGAAATAGAACAAAAGCTGAGTCTGTATTTTTCAAGGTGGGCTTTTCTGAAGACATAAAGGGCTGTGTATGTATGTGTGTGTATATATAGATACACACACACACACAAAAGCACACAATTGCTTTGACTGACAAATGCATAACAGAACAAAATAAGTGGTACTTAAATCTCCAGCTGTGATCCATGCAGGATGAATCCTGATACAGATAAAACCTTTCTCATCCAGTGAGCAAAATGTTGAGTTTGTGTGTACAGGTTTGCACACAGGGGCTTGGGTGAATTGATTTGCTCTGTATACTAAAAGAAAGAAGAAAATGAAGCTCTTTGGATAAATCAGGGAGGATGTGAGATAAAAACCAGAAAAGGAAAGGAGAGGAGAGGAGAGAGAGAGGAGAAACGATGCGTGAAAAACTTACGAAATACCCATCCAGTGAGTGCTGTGTGTGGATTTTTCATAGAAACCAATCAAGAGACCACATTTTCTACATGGGCTGATAAAACACAAAAAAAGAAACTGCTTGTACAATCCCAGGAGCTGAAGGCAGAGAGTCATGAAGATGTTAAGTCTTCAGGGATTGCCAGAAATCATGGAGAGTTTATTAGATTCTTACAGATTGTAGAACTGGGGAGATAGAAAAACCAAGTTTAGTTTGCTCTCTGAGAGGTGCAGGAAGGCTCATGCTCACATCCTAGTTATTTATCCCCCAATTTTTATTCATTTATTCAAAATATATGTATTAAGTGTTATAAGACACTGTGCCAGGCTTTATGATATGTTAAGAAAACAAAAATGAAACAGACCCTGGTCCTTCCTCATGGAGCTCACAGTCTTGTTCAAAGCAGACATAGGTTACACATGTGGGTAGGTATTTCAAGTTAAATCTTAATGTGTGCTTGGAGGTTGAACCATGAGGGCCATGCTCCCTGTGTGAGCCAGGGAATGACTTGTAGAGAAGTGACCCTTAAGCAGAAGTATGTAAAATGCAGAAACATGAAGCAAGGCAAGAGAGAAGGAAGAGCACTGCAGACTCAGGGGGCCAGGTGTGACCGGACTCTGAAGTGAGAAAGAGCGAGGTGATTTAGGGGTGCCTGAGAGGGATCTGCTGATAGAGTCAACGTCAGGGAGAACTAGTGCAACATAAGGTCAGCCAGCGCAGGGGCTCATTTCTTGTTACATTTGGAGTTTTTAACCTGACAGCAATGGCACGTCATTGCAGAATTTGGGGCAAATGATATAAAATCATAGGGGTCATTTTTAAAAGATCTCTCTAGCCTCTTGATTAATCAGATTAGAAACATCTTACCTTTTTCAGTCTCCTTATCTTACATAACAATAGCTCTAGTGAGGATTGCATGTGGGCAACTATTCACTTTGTTTGTCTTTCTACCCTCCAGGATGCCCAAGAGGATTCTTTAAGAAGAATTGCAAAAGGAAATGTAACTGTGCCAACAATGGCCATTGCCACAGGGTATATGGAGCCTGTATGTGTGAGCCAGGGTGCTATGGGAGGTTTTGTCATTTGAGTAAGTCTAAGGCACTAAATTTTCTCTGTGTGTGAAGCCAGAAAGCTCAGAAAATTACTAAAAATATTTAATGTCAACTTGAAGAAACATCCAACCTCAGAGATGTGAGCTCAAGTTTTAATCAAGGTCTTGCTGAAGACTAGAGCCCAGGAGACAGTCACTCAGTTAGTTCTGAGGAAACTGCTCCAATGAGGTAAGGGAGAAGCCAATTTATTGATACATATTTGTATCCTCCCTTGACCTTGCCAGCTGGCTCAGTGGATAAAGAATCTACCTGCAATGCAGGAGATCCAGGAGACACGAGTTCCATCCCTGAGTTGGGAAGGTCCCCTGGAGGAGGGCATGGCAATCCACTCCAGTATTCTTGCCTGGAGAATCCCATGGACAAAGGAACCCGGTGGACTACAGTCCATTGGGTCACAAAGAATCAGACATGAGAAGCACTGAGTGTGCATGTGTACACTACCTGCCCATACTCATCGCATCTGATTTCAGGGTTGACTTAATTGGCACCACACCTGTTGTGTGATATTTTACATTATTATTTATTTATGTAAAGTAAAATGCCTTATATATTATTAAAGAGGAAGTGCAATAATATGAAATACCCTGTACATTTTTAGTGTTATCACCAAGTTATGTAAACCCATCTCTCTGTAAATATTTTAAGGTAATTTAAAAAAAAATAAGACTCTACTAAAAAATGTATGTTGTTGCTCAGTTGCTAAATCATGTCTGACTGTGTATGTGTGTGTGTGTGTGTGTGTGTGTGTGTGTATCTATATCTATATATATATGTAAACATGTTGATTAAAGAATCTGGCTCTTTGAAATTCTCCCTGAGATAGGCATCTAACCATTTAAGGGCGTGTTTATCCAAAACACAGAGTGCCTCATCCTGTTTTTAATCCTGAATTCTCAGAGTTTACTGTTCATAAGCAACTTCAATCGGTTAGGACTTAATGCTTGTGGAACAAAATGGTGAGCAGCACATCTCTGTTCTTTGTTTACATTAGACAAAGGAAGAAAGTAAAAAGCATAGCGTATTTTATACAATCATATTATATACATATCACAATTGTTGTTTTAGTCTTTATTTAGCCTCCTTACATTATAGAATCTATATTTTGATGAGTGAAAAAAATATTCTGAAGTCTTTTTCCTAGCTATTGTTTACCTTAATTATTGAGAAGGAGATGTTAATAGTTCATTTAAGGGGACATTCCACGTTTTATGGAAATTAAACATCAAAAGTCCAATACACTGAGTTCTAGTGCAAAAAAAAAAAAAAAAATCCCTAAAATGTCTAAATCATGCTATTCATTTTGCATTTGTGACCAACAATCACATACTGTCAAAGAAGCAAGAAAACACAATCACCAATAAGTGTTTCAGCTCATCAGTAACTTCTAAGCCATCTCCTACTGGGACAGCTCTGGGTGCCCACCTTAACATCCCACCTTGAAACTGTGCAAGTGCCTGTGAACCTAAAACAGTCTGCACCTCACTCTCCTACCTATTCCATAGTCCCACCTTTGAAAATCCTTCCTGAGGGAACCTCAGTAATATCATGACCTATTTAAAATATCAGAGACCTTTTAGAGTCTTACATTGTATTTTTAGTTGAATGTCCGTGGACTTTATCTATTTTAGAAAAGGCATGCCCCTTAAAAACAGAATAAGCAGTAAATTCTCCAATAAGAGAGCCAGTGAAGGCTTCATAGAAAAACAAGCATGGGTCTGAAGCTCCAATACTTTGGCCACCCAGTGGGAAGAGCCGACTCATTGGAAAAGCCCCTGATGCTGGGAAAGACTGAGAGCAGGAGGAGAAGAGGGCAGCAGAGGATGAGATGGTTAAATAGCATCACTGACTCAATGGATGTGAATCTGAGCAAACTCCGGGAGATAGTGGAGGACAGAGGAGCCTGGTATGCTACAGTCCATGAGGTCACAAAGAGTCAGACATGACAGCAGTGAACAGCAACAACAGGAGAAAAGGTATGGACGAGGAACAGAGAATAGGAGAGAAGACATGGGTAAATGAGAACAATGCCGGTGCTGACGATGTATCACAAAGCACTGGATACCTCCTGGAACAAACCTAGAAACAAAAAAGATAGCATCATTTCCGTTATTGTTCCAAGGTAAGAGGATACACCACATTTTAAAGTAATAATTCTTGAATTTTTCATAAGCTCATATCAGATATTTTTGTGAAAAACATTCAAATCATAACTCATCTGCTCAAAAATTTAAAAAGCAGATGGTGGTGGTGGCAATGGTGGTTAGCAATTGGAATGTGATCCTCTTTAGAAAAAACATACACATTCCGGGTCTTCAGGGCTCATTGCTCAGACTTGAGGCTTCATTTATTAATGCCACTTGCTTGGCCCTAAGAGGCTTGAATTTGCTACCCTATATTAGCTTTCTAGTCCTGTCACAGTGAAGTACCACAAATTGAGTGGTTTAAACAACAAAAATTAATTGCCTCATCGTTCTGGAGGCTGGAAGTCTGGGATCAAGGTGCTGGCAGGCCACTTTCCTCTGCAGGCACCAGGGGAGGAACAGCCCAGGCCTCTCTCCCCAAGCTTCCTGTACTTCCTTGACTTGTGACAGCAGAACTCCAGTATTCTCATGGCATTTTCCCTCTGTGAGTGCCTCTTGTCCAAATTTCTCCTATTTATAAGGACAGTAGTCATATGAGACTGTAAGTCTAGCCCACATCAGTATGACCTCATCTTAACGAATTATGTCAGCAGCAGCACAATTTCAAATGCGACCTCACCTTAACTAATTACATCAGCAAAGACATAATTTCCAAATGAGGTCACATTCTGAGGTACTGGAGGGAAGTACTTAAACATGTGCATTTTTGGAGGACATGTTTCAATGCATGGCAAACCCTGAGAAAATGCTAGATTACCAACAAAAGATTTCTTCTTCCACTTTTTCCTTTTTTCCCTCCCCAGTGCTATGTTCTTAATATACTCAATTGTCACAGTTAAGTATTCCATGGTATAAGTTGTCCACTGAACCTCTGTTCTACAAGCTGAACCAGGAAGAGCAGCGCCTGGAAACTAATCTAGGAAAATGAGCACTGGAGAGTGAGCAAGAAGCCCACATCAAGGAAGACAATAGCTCTGAAAGTTGCTGGGGGTTGGTGGGTCTAGGAAAAAACTCAACACTTAGAAAATGCAGGAAGGATGAGGAGGTATCATCCAAATAGGATACTATGAACAGCAAAAAGGGGCCCTGTTGATAATTCTGTTCAGCTTTAAGGGGTAACTCTGTCTGTCCCTGGTAACTGAGACAAAGACCACCCTCCATGGTGGATTGTAACCACCACTTCAGATTACCTCTGCTAATAATAGCACACATTAGCAGATGCTCATAATTTCCATCTATCAGAAAGTCAAGTGGTTTATTTTCTATCAGAAAGTCAAGCAGTTTTCCACAGCAAAGCCTATACAGGTATATAATACAATTTGAGCCTGGAGTGCACTTGAAAGATCTTTTATTTGAGTCCCTAAGACTCCTGTAACAGAGAAGGCAATGGCAACATACTCCAGTACTCTTGCCTGGAAAATCCCATGGACGGAGGAGCCTGGTAGGCTGCAGTCCATGGGGTCGCAAAGAGTCAGACACGACTGAGCAACTTCATTTTCACTTTTCACTTTCATGCATTGGAGAAGGAAATGGCAACCCACTCCAGTGTTCTTGCCTGGAGAATCCCAGGGACAGGGGAGCCTGGTGGGCTGCCATCTATGGGGGGTCACACAGAGTCAGACATGACTGAAGCAACTTAGCAGTAGCAGCAGCAGACTCCTGTAATGTGGGAGAAAAAAATTGTCAGTTATATTTTGGAAAGGAAATTGAAACACTATAACTCCTCAAAAAGATAACTAAGATAACGGCATGTTTTCCTGAATGCAAAGGTCGTTTCTCAAATTAGAATTCCTGTGCTGACTAGCATCCCTAAAACTCAACAGCATGGGGAAAATGATGAAGGAAAGGCAAGCACCATTTGCCAAAGATGTGGCCAAGAAAATGGTGCTGTCAGGATGAAGGTTTTGGGTCATCTACATGATGTAGAATTATTGCAGATTACCATTTAATGAAAGGGAATGAAAACAATGGCAAGCCTTCCCGTCAATGCTTGTCTATCATTGCCAAACTGCGACAGGATGGATATGGGGCCTGGCAGGCGTCAGCAGCCTTTGGAGAATATAAACTACAGGCACCAATGGAGCACATTGAGAAGCAATTTCTCTCCCAGAAGCACCAAAGCCTTTTAAGTAGTTCAGGCTTCACTGTTCACATCCAGTTGCCAAAAAGCAAATGAATTGCTTGATTTGAAAGACATTTGTTTCCCTATTTTTTTGGCAGCCAGGATGATCCCCTTGTTTTTCCCATAATCAGGCCCCACAGAACTACATGCCTGTGCACTCACAATGTAAAAGAAACAAAGCATGGTTTTCAGGTGACTGCTTTGCCTCAATCTGCTTGCAGACTGTCCCAAGGGGGCCTATGGAGCTGGCTGCTCTTCAGAATGTCAGTGTGTGGAGGAGAACACCCTGGAATGCAGTGCCAGAAATGGCAGTTGCACCTGCAAATCTGGTTGCCAAGGCAACAGATGCCAGAGAGGTACAATCTGATGATAAATTTTCTTTCTTCTCTAATAACAATGCTCAGCTTTGGTTTAGCACCATCCGATCATTAATTTGTTACTCCACCCCACCCAGGTCCTTGGGAAATCAGTAAACTTTATCAATCCCCTATTTGCAGGTGAGGAATCTGAGACAGGGGGGCAATAAAGGCATTTAACCTTGTCTTCTTAGCCTGTGATGTTAGCTGTCCCCTTACTGGCTTGAGCAAGGGAAGAAAGATCACGTTGCAGAGAATCTTATTAATTAATCTAATCTAATTAATCTTGATTAATTCTTAGAGCTGAATTAATCAAGTAAGGACTGCTAGCTTTGAGAGTGAAAGAATAATTTTCTTTACATCTAAAGCTGGACTGTTCAAACAAATGCAATGGAAACCATAGAAACATTTTGAAAATATTAAACATGATTATTAGTGTGTTCCTCTCTGAAATCTCTAAATAATTTCTTTATAAACCTATAAATACAAAAGTTTGTGTGCAGTATAATTCCATTGATAAGTAACATGTATAGATACATACGTGTAGGTGCATATAAAATTTGGAAAAAAGTATTGCAAGATGTTAGTAACCGCTTTCTCTGAATTGTGGACTCACGGAATGCTTCTCCTAAGGCATCTGCATGGCTCTCTCATTTTCTCAGAATGGATTGTGTTACCTTTTTAGTGAATCTTGTCATTGCCATGCTACTCAAAATTGCAACCTGCAAGTCTCCTTGAACATCTTTATTTTTCCAAAGTGCTTACCATCATCTAACATACCATATTTTCTAATTAGTTTTATGTCTAATGTTTATTGACTGCACACTTGCTGCTAGAAGCTGAGTCCCAACAAAGGAAGGGTAGTTACTTATTTATTTTTTACCAAAGTATCCCCAGACTACTAAAACAATCAGGACATATGGAGGTTTCTCAATAATGACTATATTTTCTTAAATAAATATATTCAATAATTTTTGTCCTTTTTCTCTTGTTATTATACATTTCTTACTCTTTTATTTAGGGGAAATTATCACAGTGTTTATATCCTTTTCACACATAGCAGGTCTGAACATATAAGTATAGTTATCACAACTAATGGCAAGTGAACTTTTTGCCTGTGAAGTGATCCAAAGCAATCTTGTTGAAAATCAGAAGGAGATAATAGATTTGAATGCATTCCTATACACTAATAATGAGAAAGTAGAAAAAGAAATTAAGGAAACAATTCCATTCACCATTGCAACGAAAAGAATAAAATACTTAGGAATATATCTACCTAAAGAAACTAAAGATCTATTTATGGAAAACTATAAAACACTGATGAAAGAAATCAAAGAGGACACTAATAGATGGAGAAATATACCGTGTTCATGGATTGGAAGAATCAATATAGTGAAAATGAGTATACTACCCAAAGCAATCTACAGATTCAATGCAATCCATATCAAGCTACCAGCGGTATTTTTCACAGAACTAGAACAAATAATTTCAAGATTTGTATGGAAATACAAAAAACCTCGAATAGCCAAANAGAAAGAGAAATTAAGGAAAAAATTCCATTCACCATTACAACGAAAAGAACAAAATACTTAGGAATATATCTCCCTAAAGAAACTAAAGACCTATATATAGAAAACTATAAAACACTGATGAAAGAAATCAAAGAGGACACTAATAGATGGAGAAATATACCATGCTCATGGATCAGAAGAATCAATATAGTGAAAATGAGTATACTACCCAAAGCAATCTATAGATTCAAAGCAATCCCTATCAAGCTACCAACGATATTTTTCACAGAGCTGAATATTGAGTTTTAAGCCAGCTTTTTCACTCTCCTCTTTAACCCTCATCAGGAAGAATATAGGAATAAAAAATGCCAATGGGGAAAAAAATCCCAAAGAGGATAAATAGGAGAAATTAAAATAAACATTAAAAACTAGGACAAATACAATGTTTGAAAAATAAGAATGGTAGAAATAAATTCAATTATTTCAGTAAGCATAATGGATTACATTAGTTCTTTCATTGAAAGAACTGTTCAAACTGAACAGGGAAAGAAAAAGACAAAAAATGAGAAAAAAATGTTGTTCCTCCCCTCCCCCCCCAATGGCATCCAGTTCAGTCAGTTCAATCAGTCATTCATGTGACCCCATGGACTGCAGCATGATAGACCTCCCTATCCATCATCCACTCCTGGAGTTTGCTCAAACTCATATCCATCAAGTCGGTGATGCCATCCAACCATCTCATCCTTTGTCATCCCCTTCTCCTCCTGCCTTCAATCTTTTCTAATGAGTCAGCCCTTTGCATCTGGTGGCCAAAGTATTGGAACTTCAGCTTCAGCATCAGCCCTTCCAATGAATATTTAGGATTGATTTCCCTTAGGATTGACTGGTTTGATCTCCTTGTAGTCCAAGGGACTCTCAAGAGTCTCTCCAACACCATATTTCAAAAGCATCAGTTCTTCACTACTCAGCTTTCTTTATGGTCCAACTCTCATATGACTACTGGAAAAATCACAGCTTTCACTAGACAGACTTTTTCGGCAAAGTAATGTCTCTGCTTTTTACTATGCTGTCTAGGTTGGTCAAAACTTTTCTTCCAAGGAGCAAGTGTCTCTTAATTTCATGGCTGCAGTCACCATATGCAGTGATTTTGGAGCCCAAGAAAATAAAATCTACCACTATTTCCACTGTTTCCCCATCTATTTGCCATGAAGTGATGGGACTGTATGCCATCTCAGTCTCAGTACAGTCACTCAGTCATGTTCGAATCTTTGAAACCCCATGGACTGCAGCACAACAGGTTTCCTTGCCCATCAGCAACTTCAGGAGCTTGCTCAAACTCATGTCCATTGAGTCAGTGATGCCATTCAACCATCTCATCTTTTGTCATCCCCTTCTTATCCTGCCTCCAATCTTTCCCAGCATCAGGGTCTTTTTCAAGGAGTCAGTTCTTTTCATCAGGATTTTTGAATGTTGAGTTTTAAGCCAACTTTTTCACTCTCCTCTTTCACTTTCATCAAGAGGCTCTTTAAGTTCCTCTTCACTTTCTGCCATAAGGGTAGTGTCATCTACATATCTGAAGTAATTTATATTTCTCCTGGCAATCTTGATTCCAGCTTGTGCTTCATCCAGCCTGGCATTTCACATGATGTACTCTGCATATAAGTTAAATAAGCAGGATGACAATATACAGCCTTAATGTACTCCTTTCCCAATTTGGAGCCAGTCTGTTATTCCATGTCCAGTTCTACGTGTTGCTTCTTGACGTTCATATAGGCTTCTCAGGAGGCAGGTAAGATGGTCTGGTATTCCCATCATGATATTCTTGGAACTCTGCATTTAGATGGGTATACCTTTCCTTTTCCCCTTTGACTTTTGCTTCTCTTTTTTTTCTCAGCTATTTGTAAGGCCTCCTCAAAAAACCATTTTGCCTTTCTGTATTTCTTTTTCTTGGGAATGGTTTTGTACCATCTGCCTCCTATACCATAGTGCTTCCCTGATAGCTCAGTTGGTAAAGAGTCCGCCTGCAATGCAGGAGACCATAGTTCAATTTCTGTGTCAGGAAGATCTGCTGGGGAATGAATAGTCTACCCACCCATTATTCTTGTGCTTCCCTTGTGGCTCAGCTGGTAAGGAATCTGCCTGCAATGTGTAAGACCACCTGGGTTTGATTCCTGGGTTGGGAAGATCCCCTGGAGAGGGGAAAGGCTTCCCACTCCAATATTCTGGCCTTGAGAATTCCATGGACTATACAGTCTGTGAGGTCACAAAGAGTCAAACATGACTTAGAAACTTTCATTTCACGTTATTTCCTGTACCATGTTATGAATCTCTGTTCATAGCTATCCAGGACTCTGTCTATTGGACCTAATCCCTTGAATCTATTTGTTACTTCCACTGAATCCAACAACCCATCAAAAGAAAAAAAAAGAGGTTTACCCCAATGATGAAACAATTCTACAGTATATACAAATCAATCAATGTGATATACCACATCAACATACTAAAGAATAAAACAATATGATCACCTCAATAGATGCAAAAATACCATTTGACAAAATTCAATACACATTTATGATAAAAACTCTCCAGAGAATGGGCATAGAGGAAACCTGTCTCAACACAATAGAGACCATATACAGCAAATACACAGCAAACATCATTCTCAATGGTGAAAAAAAAAAAATTAAGCATTTCCTGTAGAATCAGGAATAAGATAAAAATGTGCATTCTTGCCACTATTATTCAATTTAGTTTTTGAAGTCTTAACATGAAAATCAGAGTAGGAAAAAAAAGAAAGTATTCCAAATCAGAAAATATGTAAAATTGTTACTGTTTGCAGATGACATGATACTATACATTGAAAATTCCAAACTTATCACCAGAAAAGTATTAGAACTAACCAATGAATTTGGTAAACTTGCAGGATTCAAAGTTAATTCACTATCTTCTGCATTTCCACACACTAACAATGAAAGATAAGAAAGAGAAATTAAGGAAACAATCCCATTTACCACAGGCAACAAAAAGAGTAAAATACCTAGGAACAAATTTACCTAAGAAGGCAAAAAACATGAACTCAGGAAAGTATAAGATAGTAATGAAACAAATTATAGATGACACAAACACATGGAGAAATATACTGTGTTCTTGGACTGGAAGAATCAATATTGTGAAAATGACTATAATACCCAAAGCATCTACAGATTTAATGCAATTCCTGTCAAATTACCAATGGCATTTTTTCACTGAATTAAAACAAAGAAATCTTAAAATTCATTTGGAGACACAAAAGAACCTAAATAGCCAAAGTAATCTCGAGAAGAAAAACAGAATTGGAAGAATAAGGCTTCTTGTTTTTAGACTCTATTATAAAGCTACAGTAATCAAGATAGTATGGTACTTGCACAAAAATGAAAATGGATCTGTGAAACAGGATAGAAAGCCCAGAGATAACTCAGACCCCAAAGTTGCCTGATATACGACAAAGGAGGCAAAAATATAATATGGAGAAAAGACAGTCTATCCAGTAAATGGTGCTGGTAAACTGGAGAGCTCCATGGAAATTAGAACACATCTTAATATACACACAAAATAAACTCAAAATGGCTTAACAATCTAACTGTAAGGCCAGTCACTATAAAACTCTTGGAGGAAAACATAGGCAGAAAACTCTTTGACATAAATCACAGTAAGCTCTTTTTGAACCCACTTCCTGGAGTAATAAAAACAGGAAAAAATAAGCAAATTGGACTTAATTAAATTTAAGAGCTTTTGCACAGCAAAGAAATCCATAAACAAGATGAAAAGACAACCTTCAGAATGGGAGAAATATTTACATAAAAGGTGATCAACAAGGGATTAATCTCCAAAATATACAAGCAGCTCTTGTACTTCAATTAAAAAAGAAAAGAAAGAAAGAAACTCAATCAAAAATGAGTAGACACTCTAAATAGACTTTCTGCCAAAGAAACCATACAAATGGCTAAAAACCAGATGAAAAGATTCACAATATAACTCATTATTCACTTCCGTTCAATCCCACAATCGTGTCCCACTCTTTGTGACCACATGGAATGCAGCATACCAGGGTCCCCTGTCTATCACCAACTCCCGGACCTTGCTCAAACTCATGTCCATCAAGTTGGTGATGCCATCCAACCATCTCATCCTCTGTCCTTCCCTCTCTTACCTTTTCAATCATCCCCAGAATCAGGGTCCTTTCAAATGAGTCAGATTTTAGCATCAGGTGGCCAAAATATTGGAGCTTCAGCTTCAGCATCAGTACTTTCAATGAATATTCAGGACTGATTTCCTTTAGGATTGACTAGTTGGATCTCATTGCAGTTCAAGGGACTCTTAAGAGTCTTCTCCAACTCGACAGTTCAAAGCTCAATTCTTCAGCACTCTGCTATCTTTGTATAGATATATACACTCTCACATCCATACATGACTGCTGGAAAACCCATGGCTTTGAATAGACAGACATTTGTCAGCAAAGTAATGTCTCTTCTTGTTAATATGCTGTCTAGATTAGGCATAGCTTTGCTTCCAAGGAAAAACGTCTTTTCATTTCATGGCTTCAGTCACCATCTGCAGTGATTTTGGATCCTAAATAAAGAGGCTGTTTAGTTCTTCTTCATTTTCTGCCATAAGACTGGTGTCATCTGCATATCTGAGGTTATTCTCACAGCAATCTTGATTCCAGCTTGTGCTTCATTCAGCCCAGCATTTCACATGATGTACTCACCTTACCCACCTCTTGAGAAATCTATATGCAGGTCAGGAAGCAACAGTTAGAACTGGACATGGAACAACAGACTGGTTCCAAATAGGAAAAGGAGTACGTCAAGGTTGTATATTGTCACCCTGCTTATTTAACTTATATGCAGAGTACACCATGAGAAACGCTGGGCTGGAAGAAGTGCAAGCTAGAATCAAGATTGCTGGGAGAAATATCAATAACCTCAGATATGCATGTGTCACCACCCTTATGGCAGAAACTGAAAAGGGACTAAAAAGCCTCTTGATGAAAGTGAAAGATGAGAGTGGAGAAAGTTGGCTTAAAGCTCAACATTCAGAAAACGAAGATCATGGCATCTGGTCCCATCACTTCATGGCAAATAGATAGGGAAACAGTGGAAACAGTGTAAGACTTTGTTTTTTGGGGCTCCAAAATCACTGCAGATGGTGACTGCAGCCATGAAATTAAAAGACGTTTACTCCTTAGAAGGAAAGTTATGACCAACCTAGATAGCATATTCAAAAGCAGAGACATTACTTTGCCAACTAAGGTCCATCTAGTCAAGGATATGGTTTTTCCAGTAGTCATGTATGGATGCGACAGTTGGACTGTGAAGAAACTGTGGTGTTGGAGAAGACTCTTGAAAGTCCCTTGGACTGCAAGGAGATCCAACTTGTCTATCCTAAAGGAGATCAGTCCTGGGTGTTCATTGGAAGGACTGATGCTAAAGCTGAAACTCCAATACTTTGGCCACCTCATGTGAAGAGTTGACTCATTGGAAAAGACTCTGATGCTGGGAGGGATTGGGGGCAGGAGGAGAAGGGGATGACAGAGGATGAGATGGCTGGATGGCATCACCGACTCAATGGACATGAGTTTGAGTGAACTCCAGGAGTTGGTGATGGACAGGGAGGCCTGGCATACTGCAATTCATGGGGTCACAAAGAGTCAGACATGACTGAGTGACTGAACTGACTGACCGACTCTACGTATAAGCTAACTAAACAGGGTGACAATATGTATCTTTGAATTGCTCCTTTCCCAATCTGGAACCAGTCCAATGTTCCATGCCCAGTTTTAACTGTTGCTTCTTGACCTGCATACGTATTTCTCAGGAGGCAGGTAAGGTGGTTTGGTATTCCCATCAGTTGAAGAATTTTCCACAGTTTTGTTGTGATCCACACAGTCTAAGACTTTGGCATAGTCACTAAAGAAGCAGATGTTTTTCTGGAACTCTATTGTTTATCTATGATCCATCAGAACATTGGCAAATTTATCTCTAGTTCCTCTGTGTTTTCTAAATACAGCTTGAATATCTAGAATTTCATGTTTCAGGTATTGTTGAAGCCTGGCTTGGAGAATTTTGAGCATTATTTTAGTAGCATGTGAGATGAGTGCAATTGTGCGATAGTTTGAGCATTCTTTGGCATTGTCTTTCTTTGGGATTGGAATGAAAACTGACTTCTTCCAGTCNGAGAATTTTGAGCATTATTTTAGTAGCATGTGAGATGAGTGCAATTGTGCGATAGTTTGAGCATTCTTTGGCATTGTCTTTCTTTGGGATTGGAATGAAAACTGACTTCTTCCAGTCCTGTGGCCACTGCTGAGTTTTCCAAATTAGCTGGCATAATGAGTGTAGTGCTTTCACAGGATCATCTTTCAGGATTTAGTATAGCTTGACTGGAGTTACATCACTTCCATTAGCTATGTTCATAGTGATGCTTTCTAAGGCCCACTTGATTTTACATTCCAGGATGTCTGGCTCTAGGTGAGTGATCATACAATTGCATTTATTTGGGTCATTAAGAACTTTTTTGTATAGGTCTTCTGTGTATTTTTGCCACCTCTTCTTAATATCTTCTGCTTCTGTTAGGTCCATACCATTTCTGTTCTTTATCGAGTCCAACTTTGCATGAAATGTTCCCTTGGTATCTAATTTTCTTGAAGAGATCTCTCATCTTTCTCACTCTGTTGTTTTCCTCTATTTCTTTGCACTGGTCACTGAGGAAGGCTTTCTTATCTCTTCTTGCTATTCATTGGAACTCTGCATTTAAATGGGTATATCTTTCCTTTTCTCCTTTGCCTTTTGCTTCTCTTCTTTTCATAGCTGTTTGTCAGGCCTCCTTGGACAAACTTTTTGCCTTTGTTCTTCTTTGGGATGGTCTTGAACACTGTCTCCTGTACAATGTCATGAACCTCCATCCTTAGTTCTTCAGGCACTCTATCAGATCCAATCCCATGAATCTAATTGTCACTTCCACTGCATTGTCATAAGGATTTGATTTATGTCATGCCTGAATGGTCTAGTGGTTTTCCCTACTTTCTTCAATTTAAGTCTGAATTTAGCAGACTTAAGTTCATGAGCCACAGTCAGCTGTCAGTCTTGTTTTTGCTGACTGTATAGAGCTTCTCCATCTTTGGCTGCAAAAAATATAATCTGATTTCAGTATTGACCATCTGGGGATGTCCATGTGTTGAGTCTTCTCTTGTGTTGTTGGAAGAGGGTGTTTGCTATGACCAGTTTGATCTCTTGGCAAAACCGTGTTAGCCTTTGCCCTGCTTCATTTTGTACTCCAAGGTCAAACTTGCCTGTTACTCTAGATCTCTCTTGATTTCCTACTTTTGCATCCCAGTCCCCTATGATGAAAAGGACATAATTTGTGTGTGCCTTTGTGTGTGTGTGTTAGCTTTAGGAAGTCTTGTAGGTCTTCACAGACCCATTCAACTTCTTTGGCAGTAGTGGTTGTGGCACAGACTTGGATTATTGTGATACTAAATGGCTTGCCTTGGAAATAAATAGAGATCATTCTGCCATTTTTGAGATTGCACCCAAGTACTGCATTTCAGATTCTTTTTGTGACTATGAAGACTACTCCATTTATTCCCTTAGAAGGGAAGAATCCCTTAGATTCTTGGCTGCTGTAGTAGATATAATGATCATCTGAATTAAATTTGCCCATTCTAGTCCATTTTAGTTCATGATTCCTGAAATGTCAATGTTCACTCTTGCCAATCCTGTTTGACCACTTCCAATTTGCTTAGACCCGGACATGGAAAAACAGAGTGGTTCCAAATTGGGAAAGGAGTACATCAAGGCTCTATATTGTTACCCTGCTTATTTAACTTATTTGCAGAGCACATCATGCAAGATGCCTGGTTGGATGAAGCACAATCTGGAATCAAGATTGCTGGGAGAAATATCAATAGCCTCAGGTATGCAGATGACACCCACCCTTATGGTAGAAAACAAAGAAGAACTAAAGAGCCTCTTGATGAAAGTGAAAGAGGAGAATGAAAAAGTTGGCTTAAAACTCAACATTCAGAAAACTANCTCAGGTATGCAGATGACACCCACCCTTATGGTAGAAAACAAAGAAGAACTAAAGAGCCTCTTGATGAAAGTGAAAGAGGAGAATGAAAAAGTTGGCTTAAAACTCAACATTCAGAAAACTAAGAAGATCATGGCATTCTGTCCCATCACTTCACGGCAAGTAGATGGGGAAACAATGGAAACAGTGAGCGATTTTATTTTTCTGGGCTCCAAAATCTCTCCAGATGGTGACTGTAGGCATGAAAGGAAAAGACGCTTGCTCCTTGGATGAAAAGCTATGCCCAATCTAGACAGCATATTAAAAATCATAGACATTACTTTGTCTACAAAGTTCTGTCCAGTCAAACCTTTGGCTTTCCAGTGGTCATATATGGATGTGAGAGTTGGACTATAAAGAAAGCTGAGCACCAAAGAATCGGTGGTTTTGAACTGTGGTGTTGGAGAAGACTCTTGGGAGTCCCTTGGGCTGCAAGGAGATCCAACCAATCAATCCTAAGCAAAATCAGTCATGAATATTCATTGAAAATACTGATGTTGAAACTGAAGTTCCAGTACTTTGGCCACCTGATCCAAAGAATTGGCTCTTTTGGAAAGACCCTGATGCTGGGTACAATTGAAGGCAGGAGGAGAAGGGGACGACAGAGGGTGAGATGATTGGATGATATCACGGAATAGATGGACATGAGTTTAAGCAAGGTCCAGGAGTTGGTGATGGACAGGGAATTCTGGCACGCTACAGTCCTTGGGGTTACAAAGAGTCAGACATCACTGAGCAACTGAACGAAATGAATTTACCTTGATTCATGAACCTAATCCTCTAGGTTCCTATTCAGTATTGATCTTAAGAGCATCAGATTTTGCCTTCATCATGAGTCACATCCACGACAGGACATTGCTTTTGCTTTGCCTCTGTCTCTTCATTCTTTTTGGAGTTATTTCTCCAGTCTTCTCCAGTAGCATATTGGGCACCTAAAGACCCGGGGAGTTCATCTTTCAGTCATATCTTTTTGCCTTTCATGCTGTTTATGAGGTTCTCCAGGCAAGAATAATGAAGTGGTTTTCCATTCCCTTCTCCTGTGTACTGCATTTTGTGAGAACTCTCCACCATTACTAATTATTAGATAATGGCAAATCAAAACTGTAGTGAGGTATCACCTATATCATTCTGAGTGGTCATCATAAAAAAGTTATAAATGATAAATTCTGGAAAGAGTATAAAGGGACCTATCTTACACTGTTGTTAGG
>SJYH01009145.1:0-10125 GCA_006408735.1 Sylvicapra grimmia | reverse complement strand
AGACTCATCAAGAAAAAAGAGAGAAGAATCAAATCAACAAAATTAGAAATGAAAAAGGAGAGGTTACAACAGACAATGCAGAAATACAAAGGATTATAAGAGACTATTATGAACAACTATATGGCAATAAAATGGATAGCCTGGAAGAAATGGACAGATTCTTAGAAAAGTTCACTCTTCCAAGACTGAACTAGGAAGAAATAAAAATTATGAACAACCCAATTACAAGCACTGAAATTGAAGCTGTGATCAAAAATCTCCAAAAAAAGAAAAGCACAGGACCAGATGGCTTCACAGAAGAATTCTATCAAACATTTACAAAAGAGTTAATGCCTATCCTTCTAAAATGCTTTCAAAAAATTTCAGAGGCAGAAACACCTCAAAATTCATTCTATGAGGCCACCATCACCCTGTCACCAAAACCAGACAAAGACAACACAGAAAAGAAAACTACAGGCCAATATCACTGATGAACATAGATGCAAAAATCCTCAACAAAATTTTAGCAAACNTATCCTTCTAAAATGCTTTCAAAAAATTTCAGAGGCAGAAACACCTCAAAATTCATTCTATGAGGCCACCATCACCCTGTCACCAAAACCAGACAAAGACAACACAGAAAAGAAAACTACAGGCCAATATCACTGATGAACATAGATGCAAAAATCCTCAACAAAATTTTAGCAAACAGAATTCAACAACACATCAAAATGCACATACACCATGATCAAGTTGGGTTTATTCCATGGATACAAGGATTCTTCAATATACAGAAATCAATCAATGTGATACACCATATTAACAAATCAAAAGATAAAAACCATATGATAATAGATGCAGAAAAAGCCTTTGACAAAATTCAGCACCCATTTATGATTAAAACTTCAAAAAATGGGCATAGAAGGAACCTACTTCAACACAGTAAAGGCCATATATGATAAGCCTACAGCAAACATTTGGAAGGAAATGGCAACTCACTCCAGTATTGTTGCCTGGAGAATTCCATGAACAGAGGAGCCTAACAGGCTATACAGTCCATGGGGTCACAAAGAGTCGAACACAACTGAGCAACTATCACACACACACAGAGCAAACGTTATACTCAATGGTGAAAAATTGAAAGCATTCCCTCTAAGATCAGAAATAAGATGAGGGTGTCCATTTTCACCACTATTATTCAACAAAGTTCTGGAAGTCCTAGCTGCAGCAATCAGAGAAGAAAAAGAAATAAAAGGAATCTAGACTGGAAAAGAAGAAGTAAAGCTCTCACTGTTTACAGATGACATGATACTGTACATAGAAAATCCTAAAGATAGTATCAGAAAATTACTAGAGATAATCAGTGAATTTCGCAAAGTTGCAGGATACAAAATCAATATACAGAAATCACTTGCATTTCTATATACTAACAATGAAAAATTAGAAAGGGAAATTAAGGAATCAATCCCATTCAACATTGCAACAAAAAAGAATTAAATATCTAGCAATAAACTTACCTAAGGAGACAAAAGAACTGTATACCGAAAAGTATAAGACTCTAATGAAAGAAATCAAAGATGTAAACAGATGGAGAGATATTCCATGTTCCTGGGTAGGAAGAATCAATATTGTGAAAATGACTATACTACCAGATGCAATCTACAGATTCAGTGTGATCCCTATCAAATTACCCATAGCCTTTTTCACAGAACTAGAACAAAAAATTTCACAGTTCATATGGAAACACAAAAGACCTCGAATATCCAAAGCAGTCTTGAAAAAGAAGAATGGAGCTGGAGGAATCAACCTTCCTGACTCCAGATTATACTACAAAGCTATAGTCATCAAGACAGTATGGTACTGGCACAAAAACAGAAACATAGACCAATGGAACAAGATAGAAAGCCCAGAAAAAAACCCCTGCACCTATGGGTATGTTATTTTTGACAAAGGAGGCAAGAATATATGATGGGGCAAAGACAGTTTCTTCAATAAATGGTGCTGGGAAAACTGGACAGCTACATGTAAAAGAATGAAATTAGAACAGCTCCTAACACCATACACAAAGATAAACTCAAAATGGATTAAAGATCTAAATGGAAGACCAGAAACTATAAAACTCTTAGAGGAAAACATAGGCAGAACACTCAATGACATAAATCAAAGCAAGATCCTGTATAACCCACCTCCTAGAGTAACAAATAAAAACAAAAGTAAACAAGTGGGACCTGATTAAACTTAAAAGCTTTTGCACAGCAAAGGAAACTAGAAGCAAGATGAAAGGACAACCCTCAGAATGGGAAAAAATAATAGCAACTGAAAGCTGACAAAGCACTAATCTCCAAAATATACAAGCAGCTCAACAACTTAATACCAGAAGAAAAAAAAACAACCCAATCAAAAAGTGGGAAAAAGACCTAAACAGACATTTTTCCAAAGAAGACATACAGATGGCTAACAAACCCATGAAAGATGCTCAACATCACTCATTATCAGAGAAATGCAAATCAAAACTACAATGAGATATCGCCTCACACTGGTCAGAATGGGCAAAAAGTCTACAAACAGTAAATGCTGGGGAGGGTGTGGAGAGAAGGGAATGTTCTTGCACTGTTAGCGGGAATGTAAATTGATGGAAGACGGTATGGAGATTCCTTTAAAAACTAAGAATAAAACCACCATATGACCCAGCAATCCCACTCCTAGGCATATACCCTGAGGAAACCAAAATTAAAAAAGACACATGTATCCCATTGTTTGTTGCAGCACTATAATAGCTAGAATATGGAAGCAACATAGATGACCATCGACAGATAAATGGATAAAGAAGTTGTGTACATATACACAATGGAATATTACTCAGCCATAAAAAGGAATGCATTTGAGTCAGACGTGGATGAATCTATAATCTATTATACAGAGTGAAGTGAGTCAGAAAGAGAAAGATAAACAGTGTATTCTAATGCATATATACGGAATCTAGAAAAATGGAACTGAATTTATTTACAGGGCAATAATGGAGAAACAGACATAGAAAACAGATTCATGGACATGGGGAGAGGGTAAGATGTATGGAAAGAGTAACATGGAAACTTACATTACCATGTATAAAATAGATAGCCAACAGGAATTTGCTGTATGGCTCAGGAAACTCAAACAGGGGCTCTGTATCAACCTACAGGGGTGGGGTGAGGAGGGAGATGGGAGGGAGTTTCAAAAGGGAGGGGATTTATGTATACCTATGGCTGATTCATGTTGAGGTTTGACAGAAAACAGCAAAATTCTGTAAAGCAATTATCCTTCAATAAAAAATAAATAAATTTTAAAAAAAGAAATGGCCTTTCTTGACCAGAAAAAGAATATTATCCTTATTCAAAGTTACTTTTAAATTTAATATTACATTTTATAATTCATGGTACCATTTGAAATGATGAAGTAAAATACAGAAAATGGACATTTTATGATGTGCCTTTGTATAATTCTTTACCATGTAAATCCTTACCATTCACAGACACTCAAAAATCTAAGTGTTTCAGATGCTCAAATGCATTAGTTAGGGTCCCGGTGGGAAAGAAATGCACCTTTCAGTTTGGGAAAATATTTGAAGAAGATTTATTTTTAAGGGACTATTTATAAGTATATAATCTGGGCATAGTGAAACCATAAGGATATGCAGGAAGCAGGAGTTAAAGCAGAAGGGAAGTTACCCCACCAGAGAGAGAGCAGTTACCCCAGCCTGGAGAGGAAGACCAAGGGGGAGACTGCCTGGAGGGAAGCACTGGCCGGCACAGGACACAGCCAGACTGTGGGGCCCTTGCAAAGAGGGATCCAGGGGACACGCACTCTGATGTCACTCTACTCCCTCTCTCCTATCAGTATCTTCCACTAACCAAACCCAACTGTAAGACAGAGGCCAAGGGATACCATAGATTCAGTCCACTCAGGTCAGCCCNGGGCCCTTGCAGAGAGGGATCCAGGGGACATGCACTCTGATGTCACTCTACTCCCTCTCTCCTATCTCCTATCAGTATCTTCCACTAACCAAACCCAACTGTAAGACAGAGGCCAAGGGATACCATAGATTCAGTCCACTCAGGTCAGCCTCCCACTGTAGAGGAACAAGTGGACACGGGTGAAAGTGGATGTGGAGGGACAAAGAGAAGACCCCTACATGGGCAGAGACAGGAACACACATGCTCCCACTCTGAGATTAGAGTAAATTATGAGATGTTTATAGGGCTTCCCTGAGCGCAGTTGGTAAAGAATGTGCCTGCCATGCAGGAGACCTGGGTGCGATCTCTGGGTGGGGAAGATCCCCTGGAAAAGGAAAAGCTACCCACCCCAGTATTCTGGCCTGGAGAATTCCATGGACTGTAGAGTCCACGGGGTTGCAAAGAGTCAGACATGACTGAACGACTTTCACTTTCACTTTTCATGATATATTTACAAACCATACAGAAGTGAGGCATCCGCACGAGGCAGGAGCAGATGCAAGGGCCCCAGGACGGCCCGTCTTGTCCCCCAGAGTCCCTAAAGCACGCAGCGCATAGGTACTGGCTGTGCAAGGCAAGATCTGCTTAATAAGAGCTGCTGCTCATTCTCACCACCCCATGGTAAATACATATTCAAGAAGATTTTACCAAGAGCCTCTGAACACTATGAAAAGCAATCTGGGTTGTCTCTATGCAAAACTGAGTCATAGAGGTTTTTTGATCAGAGCAATGCCATGATTGCATCTGTGTTTAGAACAGTTCCTTTGGTCACTTTGTGATGTTGAGATTAGAAGGCGCACTGAAGGAAATGTAGGAGACCATTTAGAAAGCCATTACAGTGATTCAGGAGGGAGGTAAGTCCAGGACTGACATTTTGTGTTTTGCACTTGTAAAAATCTCTGGTGCCTAGTTCTTGGCGATATATAAAGAATGATACAAAATTTGTTCCTTCAATCTTGAAATTTCTATCATTCTCTCAATGATTTCTCCTGCTTCTTTACCTCCCAGGACCATTCGTTCATCAAGTTTTGTTGAGTCTAACTTCTAACATCTCTAGGACTGTCCTCTTTTCTCCACCAATGCTTTGAGATAAAGGTCACACTTATCACACAGACTAGCGTTTCTCAAAATTATGTACAAGCCGTTCTTGGGGACTTCATGAAAAAGAAAAGCTTTCTGGTCAAATGCTTTGTGGAAGTCGTGGAATAAACAAATGTAAATGGTTTGTTTATACCCACGTGTGGATTCTTAGAGAGGAGGGAACACGTGCATTAGTTCTTCCTTTTCATAGAAAATCCAGTGACTTCTCCAGGGACAGTGGGATACCTCCAAATATAGACTGCAAAATGCTGACATGGACAAACGAAGGTTTCCCTTGCATTTCTGTAAAACTTCGTTCAGTGTGCTGACTTTTCTGTATTTATTGCCCCCAGGACAGAGATTATAGAGCATAAAGCAGAGGAAAAGGTAATCAATTCTTACAGTTTGTTTCCAATGTTAGGGGAACTCATGGGCAACACATTTGGAAAAATATGATGAATAAGAGCAAAACGTCTTGCATTCAGACTAGATAAAAGGAAGGGAGAGGGAAACCGCCAAAAGGTAAGCAGAGTGTTTCCACTTAAGTGGGTGCCTGAAAAGGGGGCCAGGTCCCAGTCCACTTAACAGCCCGAAACTGAGCCACGATGGAGGGGAAAGTCACAACAAACGCAGAAGGTCTGGTGGACCTAAGAACCAAGGGAATCTATGCCTTCCTGGGAAGATGCAGGGCTGGGAATAAAGCAAGACTTTGTAAATGAAATGGCTGAAATGTAATTTCACGTCTATGCTGGAGTTTCTCAACCTTGGCACTATGAACATTTTGTCAACAATAATTCTTTGTTGTGGGGACTGTCCTGTGTATGGTAGGATGTTTATTAGGATCCCTGGCCTCTACCCACTAGATTCCAGTAATGTAATCCCCACCCTCAGTGTGGGCAACCAACAGCATTTCCAGGCCCTGCCAAATGTCCCTGGGGACAAAACTGCAGTTGAGACCACTGCTCTAGGTCCTAGACAGCCTCAACGAGTTTCTTACAAGTGTGGTATAGATTGTGAATAGCTGAATGAATCCTTCCGGAAGATCCAGAGCAACCTGCATGAATGATGTCCGAGAACCAGATGGGATGAAGAAAAAAAAGGCTACGGCAAGAGTTGCCAGAGAGGACTGATCATACTCAGGGACAAAATGGCACCCTCCCCATGGATGCTTCCACATCATAACTTCACTAGTTAAGAACAAAGATACTGGCGCACACTAGGAGGCAGGCTATCTGGGTTCCAATCCTAGCTCTAATCATTGAGAGCTATTTGACTCTGGCAAAGTACTCACTTTTATACCTAATACATAAGATCACTGAGCTACATGGATCACTCTAGTGGCTCAGACAGTAAAGCATCTGTCTGCTATGCAGAAGACCCAGGTTCGATCCCTGGGTTGGGAAGATCCCCTGGAGAAAGAAATGGAGCCCACTCCAGTATTCTTGCCTGGAAAATCCTATGGATCTCGGAGCCTGGTAGGCTACCATCCATGGGGTCACAAAGAGTTGGACACGGCTGAGCGACTTCACTTTCACTTTCAATACATAAGATAGAGATAATAATAGTACAGGTTATACAGGATTACTACAGTAATTAAATGTGTGAAATGATTAAAAGTCTTGCTCTCTCCATAATTAAGCATTCAGTAAGAAGTGGTTTTTATTATGTATAAAAACACTCCCCTGAAATTTGATCTAGTTCAGAGTAGGAGAGTAACCATGAATTAAAACTAAATTTCAACCATCAAATCAAACAAGGTTCACAATAAAAACTGAAATTCATAGGTAAATGAAGTTATTTTTACATTTCCAATTTGTTTTAATTTATTTTTATTTATTTATTTGGCTGTGCCAGGTCTCAGTTGCAGCATGTGGGATCTAATTCCCTGACAAAGGATCAAACCCTGGCCCCCAGCTTCAAGAGCACAGAGTCTTAACCACGGGACCTACCAATTAGTATTCACAAATTTCTTCTCACTACCTTAGTCTCTTTGCATCCAGTCTGACATTCTCCATCTCTACCCCTCGATGTATATTCATCCCACCATTATGGTCATCATTTTAAATCCCAAATCTGATCAGATACTGGGTTCCCTATTATCCATAGTCATGGTCACACAGAGACATCTCAAGAGTTCAAGGCTATGTAGGGGAGGGCATGGCATGAGAGTTCATGGTTTCTGGGCAAGATTGTTATTATTTTAAAAATTATGTATGCTTCTAAGAAAACATAGTGTTGCAAGTGGCTCAGACGGTAAAGCGTCTGCCTACAATGCGGGAGACCCGGGTTCAATCCCTGGGTCAGGAAGTTTCCCTGGAGAAGGAAATGGCAACCCACTCCAGTATTCTTGCCTGGAAAATCCCATGGACAGAGGAGCCCGGTAGGCTACAGTCCACGGGGTCGCAAAGAGTCTGACACGACTGAGTGACCTCACTTCACTTCACTTCAAGAAAACATTTGAAAACATTGACCTATGGAGACTCCACCAGATGGCAGTCAAGGCCACCCATGAAGGCCCTTGCCCATCCCTCCAGCTGCTCATCAACAACCTTGCCATCCAGATGAAGAAAGTCACTTGTGCAGAGTACATATGCCATGAACTTCATAGTTTTACACAGGAATTTTGACTGCCTGGAATACTTTTCTGCGTCTCCTACAGACAGGAAGTCACTGAAGGAACTTTTTTCTGGGAAACATGCTTAGATTTGCATTTTTGAAAGAAGTCTCATGGACTCTGGTGCTGGAGGACCTGCTTCACATACTGCAAGATTTCTTATAAGGCTGGTAAGGAAAATACTTTGGGCTTCCCTGGTGGCTCAGGCAGTAAAGAATTTGCCTGCAATGCAAAAGACCTGGGTTCAGTCCCCGGGTTAGGAAGATCCCTTGGAGGAGGGCATGGCAACCCACTCCAGTATTCATGCCTGGAGAATCCCCATGGACAGAGAAGCCTGGCAGGCTATAGTCTAAGGGGTCTCAAAGAGTTGGACATGACTGAGAAACTAAATACAGCACACAGCAAGGAAAATACCTAGCTTCCCTATGATCAAATTCCACTACAAAGTCCTGGAGTGCTCCAAAAAAAAAAAAAACAGAGCATTGATTCCACTAACCTCAGAGATCAACCTCTCTTTTTCTGTTCTTTTACACTGTCCTGCTTATCCTTCCCCAAGGTCCCTACGCTCTTCCCTTAGAGGATCTAGGCCCTTCTAAGAGCTTTTAGAACACCAGAGCCAGTCTTTCCTCTAGTTTGGGCAACTTCTGCTTTCATCTGTATTGTACAACTGTGCCCTGAGGCAAAGACAGCACAGAGGCCTGGAAAGGGAAGTGAAATGCATGTCCAGAGTAAAACACAACTGTATCAGGTGAACCACCATTCCATATACATGTGTGTCTCAGTGAAACGCAACTTCTTTCCTCATACTTTTCTTGAACCAGTTTAGTTTTGTGGTCAGAAAAATATACTATTAAAAACAAGTCCAACTGGGACACCCATCTATGCTGAAGACCCTGCTACAACTTAAGTCATGATCTAGAAAGCAATACCTTACCCAGTAGCTGTCTTTTCCCTTTTCCGAACCTTCAAGATGGTTCCTTCAGTAGTGAAAAAAATCACTCTTTCCTCAGGAGGGTCACCATTCACCGCCTTCATTTGTGCATCGATGTTCTACACTTTCAGTTTAATGTCACAACCCATCAGATCACTGCCTCCTCTGTCCCATTTGGCAGCCAGTCTCAGGACTGCTGCTGGTTTTCCATCTGTCAAACTCAATCTACCTTCAACCTAGAGGCAGGGCATGGAGAGTGGGCTGAGCAAAGAACAACGAAGGCAGACTGGTTTCTTCCTGGACCTGATCTGCTTTGAATGGAGAAGCACGCATGCTAAGTCGCTTCAGTCGTGTCCGACTGCTCGCGACCCCATGGACAGTAACCTGCCAGGCTCCTCTGTCCCTGTGATTCTCCAGGCAAGAATTCTAGAGTGGGTTGCCATTTCCTCCTCCAGGGGATCTTTCCAACCCAAGGATCAAATTAGCTTCCCATTATGTCTCCTGTATTGGCAGGAAGGTTCTTTAGCACTAGCATCACCCAAGAAGCCCAGAATGGAGAAGGGGGGTCCTAATAACATAGAATATTCCTTAGTAGGGACTTGCTTCAAGCAAGTCATGTAGTCATGCAGTCATGCAGTCCATGGGGTCGCTAAGAGTCGGACACGACTGAAGCGACTTAGCAGCAGCAGCAGCAGCAGCAGGGACTTGCTTCCTGACTTTGAGAGAGTCTGGCTAGAAACAGGCTTACAGCCTAGAAGACAACAACATAAACAGTGATACTAGTTGTGTATCTTTCCAGCTATAAGGACTCCTCTTAACTCCCAGCAAGAGCAGCATGAGGGAACAAACACGTTGAACCATTCTGTACAGTAAGCCCATACCCCTTGCGACTGAGCATTGGTCCAGACTGGACGTGGTCCAAGCTATCCTATCAGAGTGGAATGTGCTTATATAACCTCCTTGAAAACGAACACCAGTTGAAGTTGCCTTTTTCACTTGCTAGCTGTATGACCTAGCGTGGAGCATGTAACCTCTCTTGACCTATTTCTTCATCTGTGAAAATAATAATTTGAACTAGATGATGTTGCGATTTCCTTTCTGCTCTTGCATTATGGTTGTCATAAAGAAGGTAGATTCTAGAGTCATTGAGGCCTGGATTCAAGACCACGTTCTATCAGTCATGAGCCTTATGACCTAGAAAAGTTCCTGGAATTCTAAGCATGAGCTTCACCATCTGTAAAATGCGGATGATGCTAGTGCCTTCCTTGGTGTTAAGCAACATAGTGCATGTAAAGTGCTTAAACACTATCACACAAAGTAAAGCAGACTATGGCCTCTGGTTGCTATGGCTATTGTTATTCCTACATGTAATTATAAAGTGAATTTCTTTAAAAAAAAAAAGGAGGGAAAGAAGAAAAAGGAAGCAAACATCATATGGTGAAAACATCATAATTATTCAGTTAAAGGAATGGTTTGAATAAGAAGATCAAACTATATGGCTTAATATCAGTGCAAAGAGGAGAAGGAAA
>SJYH01009142.1:2761-20102 GCA_006408735.1 Sylvicapra grimmia | reverse complement strand
GGAGTTTGGGCGAGAATGGATACGTGTATATGTATGGCTGAGTCCCTTTGCTGTCCACCTAAAACTGTCCCAACATTGTTAATGGACTATACCCTAATACTAAATAAAAAGTTGTCACAAAAGAAGTTACATGCTCCTTCCTTATTTTCAATATTACGACACAAACATAATCTGTGCTACGGTTGGCAGAACACAGCTCTCCAGAGATACTCATATTTGTGGAACCTGTGACTCTGTCAGTGTCCATGGAAAAGGGGATCTTCCCAGCGGTGATAAAGGTGGTAAATCTCGAGATGGAGAGAATATTCTGGGCCACCCAGACGGATTCAACTTCATCACCGAGTCCTTCAGAGCAGAGAGTGTTTCCCGNGGTGATGGACAGGGAGGCCTGGCGTGCTGTGATTCATGGGGTCGCAAAGAGTCGGACATGACTGAGCAACTGAACTGAACTGAACTGAACAGTGCTATGTGTACAATCAAGCTAAAATATAAATTTAAAGATTGTCGGCTTTATGCAAAAATCTTTCTGAATGCATGTCAGAGTTAACTTCTATTTCCTTGCCTTCTCTCTCTCTGTCTCACTCTGATATGGCTTATTCTAAAGCATGGGTGAAAGTCTGTGTTTTATTTCACATTTTAACATCGAGGCAGTTCTGTTTTACTTTTCTTCTGCTGCTCGGGTCAGATTTAATGCAGCTCTCACAGTTTCACCGAGAAATTANTTCCTTGCCTTCTCTCTCTCTCTGTCTCACTCTGATATGGCTTAGTCTAAAGCATGGGTGAAAGTCTGTATTTTATTTCACATTTTAACATCGAGGCAGTTCTGTTTTACTTTTCTTCTGCTGCTTGGGTCAGATTTAATGCAGTTCTCACAGTTTCACTGAGAAAATTGGAGACCAGAAACTCTAATAATCCTAAATATGCATTTTCTACAATGAATAGTCATGTTCTCAAATTCTATTTCAGGGGTCCTCTTTTCTTCAGTCCCTCTTCTATGTGCCAGTCCTTAGAATATCCTTTGCAAGCCAAATTTGCACAAGTTAACAGCTGAATTAAAGTACAGTTTGTTCCTCAAGGCAATTGGTAAGACGCTGCACAGCAGAATTGGAAGTGCAATAAACGAGAGACGTATCATTATCAAAAGTTACATGCTTCCTTATATGCGGAGAAAAAGATGATCTGATAGGATACATGTNTGAGTCTGAGTGAACTCCGGGAGTTGGTGATGGACAGGGAGGCCTGGCGTGCTGCGATTCATGGGGTCGCAGAGAGTCGGACACGACTGAGCGACTGAACTGAACTGAACTGAACAGTGCTATGTGTACAATCAAGCTAAAATATAAATTTAAAGATTGTTGGCTTTATGCAAAAATCTTTCTGAATGCATGTCAGAGTTAACTTCTATTTCCTTGCCTTCTCTCTCTCTCTGTCTCACTCTGATATGGCTTAGTCTAAAGCATGGGTGAAAGTCTGTATTTTATTTCACATTTTAACATCGAGGCAGTTCTGTTTTACTTTTCTTCTGCTGCTTGGGTCAGATTTAATGCAGTTCTCACAGTTTCACTGAGAAAATTGGAGACCAGAAACTCTAATAATCCTAAATATGCATTTTCTACAATGAATAGTCATGTTCTCAAATTCTATTTCAGGGGTCCTCTTTTCTTCAGTCCCTATTCTATGTGCCAGTCCTTAGAATATCCTTTGCAAGCCAAATTAGCACAAATTAACAGCTGAATTAAAGTACAGTTTGCTCCTCAAGGCAATTGGTAAGACGCTGCACAGCAGAATCGGAAGTGCAATAAACGAGAGACGTATCATTATCAAAAGTTACATGCTTCCTTATATGCGGAGAAAAAGATGATCTGATAGGATACATGTTCATTGTAACACTATTTACAACAGCCAGGACATTGAAACAAGGTAAGTGTCCGTCAACCAAGAGATGGATAAAGAAGATGTGGTACAAGTATACAATGGAATATTACTCAGCAGTGAAAAAGAACAAGGTAATGCCGTTTGCACCAACTTGGATGGCTCTACAGATGATCAAAGTAACTGACATAAGACAGAAAGAGAAAGATACATACTGTATAATATCACTTAAATGTGGAATCTAAAAAGAAATGATACAAATGAACTTATTCACAAAACAAATACAGACGTAGAGAATGAACTTATGGTCACCAGGGAGGAAGGATGTGGGAAGGCATACTTGGACAGTTTTGGAAGGACATGGACACACTGCTGTATTTAACAGCACAGGGAACTCTGCCCAATACTCTGTAATAATCATATGGTCACCAGGGGGAAGGATGAGGGAAGGGATAGTCAGGGAGTCTGGGATGGACATGGACACACTACTGTATTTAACATGGAGAACCAGCAAGGCCCTGCTGGACAGCACAGGGAACTCTGCTCAATCCTCTGTAATAACCTTATAGTTCCAGGGGGAAGGATGGGGGAAGGGATAGTCAGGGAGTCTGGGATGGATGGACATGGACACACTGCTGTGTTTAACATGGAGAACCAGCAAGGACCCGCTGGACAGCACAGGAAACTCTGCTCAATGTCACAAGGCAGCCTGGATGGGAGGGAGTTTGGGCGAGAATGGATACGTGTATATGTATGGCTGAGTCCCTTTGCTGTCCACCTAAAACTGTCCCAACATTGTTAATGGACTATACCCTAATACTAAATAAAAAGTTGTCACAAAAGAAGTTACATGCTCCTTCCTTATTTTCAGTATTACGACACAAACATAATCTGTGCTACGGTTGGCAGAATACAGCTCTCCAGAGATACTCATATTTGTGGAACCTGTGACTCTGTCAGTGTCCATGGAAAAGGGGATCTTCCCAGCGGTGATAAAGGCGGTAAATCTCGAGATGGAGAGAATATTCTGGGCCACCCAGACGGATTCAACTTCATCACCGAGTCCTTCAGAGCAGAGAGTGTTTCCCGNTGCTACGGTTGGCAGAATACAGCTCTCCAGAGATACTCATATTTGTGGAACCTGTGACTCTGTCAGTGTCCATGGAAAAGGGGATCTTCCCAGCGGTGATAAAGGCGGTAAATCTCGAGATGGAGAGAATATTCTGGGCCACCCAGACGGATTCAACTTCATCACCGAGTCCTTCAGAGCAGAGAGTGTTTCCCGGCTGTGGTCAGAGGGGGCTGGGCCACCCAGGCGGATTAAACTCCTTCACCCGAGTCCTTTAGAGCAGAGAGTGTTTCCAGGCTGTGGTCAGAGGGAGCTGTAACTATGGAAGAAGAAGCATCAGAGAGATGCTGCGTTGCCTGCTCTGAAGATGGACGGTGGGGTCATGAATCATGGAGAGGTGGGTCCCTCTGGAAGCTGGAACAGGCAGCTTTTCCATTCTGGAGGAAATGAATTCTCCACCAGAGCTCCCAGAAGCAACCAGCCCTGCGGACCCCTTAATTTAGATAGCCATCCTGGTTTTCTGGGCTTCCCAGGTGGCTCTAGGGGTAAAGAACCCACTTGCCAATGCAGGTAGATGTCAGAGACGAGGGTCCGATCCTTGGGTTGTGAAGGTCCCTTGCAGGAGGGAATGGGAACCACTCCAGTCCTCTTGCCTGGAGAATCCCATGGACAGAGAAGCCTGGAGGGCTACAGTCCATGGGGTTGCAAAGAGTCAGATGCAACTTAGCAAGTAAACAACAACAGTCCCTCAGCCGTGTCTGACTCTTTGCAACCCCGTGGACTGGAGCCCACCAGGCTCCTCTGTCCACAGGATTCTCCAGACAGTAATGCTGGAATGGGTTGCCATTTCCTCCTCCAGGCGGTGTTCCTCACCAAGTGATCAAATCCAGGTCTCCTGCGTTGGCAGGAGGATTTTTTTTTTTTTAACTGTCTTAACCATGACAGAAAATTTAAACACAGACCAGGAAGAACTGCATACTTCAAAGCAATGTCTCCCAGAGCCCAATTTTTAGTGCATGGCATATGGACTCACCATATGCCAGGTACACCCCAGAGTAACAGTTTGTGGCGGTGAAGAACTGACCCTTAGAAAAATGATTTAATACAAGGTTAGTCCAAATTACACACATGTCCCCCTGTGACTCAAGTCAACTCCCAGCTGCAAGAAGAAACACGTGGTCTTCCTGGTTCTTTTTTTTTTTAACCCCAAAACACTCATTTCATTTAGGAATGTAAAATAAGCAATAAAAAAATTTATTTTTAAATTGAAGGATAATTGCTTTACAGAATTGTGTTGGTTTCTGCGAAATGTCAGCATGAATCAGCCATAGGTATACACACGTCCCTTCCCTCTCGAACCTCCTTCCCACCTCCCTTCCCACCCAGCAAGCAACATCTTAATCCAACTATTTTTTAATCACTTGAGCTATAGAAAAACTACAAGGGCAGAGAGATAATGGGAAAATATTAGAAAATGGAAAAACGTGACTTTAACTGAAATAATGTTTAGAGCACGGTGAGATTAAATGATTCTGAAGGTAATTCACATCTTTGAAAATGGAAATATTAAAGGTCTACAGGTTTAAGTAATGTCAGAAGGAAATTGTCTCAGGTCAGTTAAATTCCTAGAGCAGTAGAAACTGTTGAGTCTTTCAAGAGTCAGAGAATACAGAAAAAGATGAGATTAAAGAAGTAAGTCAAATCTGCATAATTACGCCATTCCAAAAAGACCAGCTTCTGCAATAATACTAAATGAATATCAGCACACAAGTCCATCTAGTCAAAGCTATGGTTATTCCAGTAGTCATGTACGGATATGAGAGTTGGACCATAAAGAAGGCTGAGCACTAAAGAACTTATGCTTTTGAACTGTGGTGCTGGAGAAGACTCTTGAGAGTCCCTTGGACTGCAAGGAGATCCAACCAGTCCCTCCTAAAAGAGATCAGCCCTGAATATTCATTGGAAGGACTGATGCTGAAGCTGAAACTCCAATCCTTTGGCCACCTGATGCAGAGCTGACTCACTGGAAAAGACCCTGATGCTGGGAAAGATTGAAGGCGAGAGGAGAAGGAGGTGACAGAGGATGAGATGGCTGGATGGCATCATTGACTGGATGGACATGAGTGTGAGCAAGCTCCAGGAGATAGTGAACAACGGGGAAGCCTGGCTTGGCAGTCCATGGGGGTTGCAAAGTGTTGGACACGACTTAGTAACTGGAAAACAATAACAACAGAAACACAAAGTGTATTCTAAGGTACACTTCACAAATGCATAGATGTATGTGTTATATTAATGTAATATATATAGCCTGCATTTCTGGAGCCACTGAGGACATCTGTTTGCACATATATATTTATATATGTGCTGCTGCTGCTAAGTCGCTTCAGTCGTGTCTGACTCTGTACGATCCCACAGATGGCAGCCCACCAGGCTCCCCCGTCCCTGGGATTTTCCAGGCGAGAACACTGGAGTGGGTTGCCATTTCCTTCTCCAATGCATGAAAGTGAACAGTGAAACTGAAGTCGCTCAGTCGTGTCCGACTCCTAGCGACCCCATGGACTGCAGCCTTCCAGGCTCCTCCGTCCATGGGATTTTCCAGGCAAGAGTACTGGAGTGGGGTGCCATTGCCTTCTCCATTATATATGTGCATGTATATACAAATGCAATTACTTGCTCAGTCTCACCCAACTCTTTGTAACCCCAAGAACTAGTGGTAAAGAATCCACCTGTCACTGCAAGAGACATAAGAGATGTGAGTTTGATCCTTGGAGAAGGCAACGACAACCCACTCCAGCATCCTTGCCTGGAGATCCCATGCACAGACGAGCCTGGCAGGCTGTGGTCCATATGGTCGCAGAGAGTTGAACAGGATTGAGCGACTAACACACACCCACGCACTCAATTTGAAAAGGAAATTATGCATTCTTCAATATAATTTGGACTTCCCTATAGCTCAGATGGTAAAGAATTTACCTGCCATGCAGGAGATCTGGGTTTGATCCTTGGGTCAGGAAGATCCCCTGGAGAAGGCAATGGCACCCCACTCCAGTACTCTTGCCTGGAGAATCCCATGGACGGAGGAGCCTGGTAGGGTGCAGTCCATGGGGTCTCGAAGAGTCGGACACGACTGAGCAACTTCACTTTCACCTTTCACTTTCATGCACTGGAGAAGGAAATGGCAACCCACTCCAGTGTTCTTGCCTGAGAATCCCAGGGACGGGGAGCCTGGTGGGCTGCCGTCTATGGGGTCGCACAGAGTCGGACACGACTGAAGTAACTTAGCAGCATAGCTCAGATGGTAAAGAATCTACCTGCAATGCAGGAGATCTGGGTTTGATCCTTGGGTCAGGAAGATCCCCTGGAGAAGGAAATGGCAACCCACTCCAGTACTCTTGCCTGGAGGATCCCATGGACAGAGGAGCCTGGTGGGCTCCTCTCTCCATGGGGTCAAAAAGAGTCAGACACAACTAAGTGAGCCACACACATAATTTAAAAAACATACTATGCCAGTAGTAAAGTCATAAGTAAGCTTTTCAAATTTTTCAAAAATTTGATATATGTAAACTGCTATATTTGAAAATTTTGATATATATGTAATTGCTATATATATACAGTTTCAAAATTTTTCAAAAATTTACTATATATAATCATGACTGTACTATGGGGCTATATCATGATGACTGATTCGTGTTGTTGTTTGGCAGAAACAAACAGCATTGTAAAGCAATTTTCCAATTAAAAAATAAAATTCTAAAAAAAAGGAAAAAACAAACAAAAAATCAGCTTGTGTTTTAAAACGTGAGCTTTCTTACCTCAATAAGCCTTTGTTTACAGAACATGTACAAACCGTGGGTGGAACAGTGTGACATTAAATTCCAGTGAGGGTTTACAGTTGTATCATATCCATCCCTAATTATATACAACAATGGAGAAACACAGAGTCATATAATCCTCGTTTGGTTTCCTCTAAGATTTTCTGTTGCTTAAAGAAAAGTATACCTTTCTTTGAAAGCCGATACACTTTTCTTTTGTAAAAAATAAATATTTATTTTAGCTGGAGTACAGCTACTTTACAATATTGTGAATGCTTTTGCCACACATCCCCATGAATCGGCTGGCCACAGGTAAACACGTGTCCCCCCACAAACTGAACCCCTCTTTCCACGTCCCTCCCCACCCCAGCCCTCCACGTGGCCCCAGAGCACCAGCCCTGGGTGACCTGTTTCATGCATCATTCATGGACTGGTCATCTGTTCCACAAAATAGACGTGCTTCAGGGCTATTCTCTCAAACCTTCCCACACTTGCCTTCTCCCACCGAGTCCAGATGGACCTAGAGCCTGTTATACAGAGCCAAGTAACTCAGAAGGGGAATGGCGCCCCACTCCAGTACTCTTGCCTGGCAAATCCCATGGAGGGAGGAGCCTGGTGGGCTGCAGTCCATGGGGTCGCTGAGGGTCAGACACGACTGAGCGACTTCACTTTCCCTTTTCACTTGCATGCATTGGAGAAGGAAATGGCAACCCACTCCNGGAGGAGCCTGGTGGGCTGCAGTCCATGGGGTCGCTGAGGGTCAGACACGACTGAGCGACTTCACTTTCCCTTTTCACTTGCATGCATTGGAGAAGGAAATGGCAACCCACTCCAGTGTTCTTGCCTGGAGAATCCCAGGGACGGGGGAGCCTGGTGGGCTGCCGTCTATGGGGTCACACAGAGTTGGACACGACTGAAGCGACTTAGCAGCAGCAGCCGCAGCAAGTCAGAAAGAGAAGGACACACAGCCTATATTAACGCATATGCACGGGATCTATGAAGATGGTACCAAGGACCCTACCTACAGGGTAGCAAAGGAGACAAAGATGTAAACAGCACATTTCCTCCCCAGTCTCTCCCACTCCTCAGCCCAGGTAAACCCAGAAACTCAGAGTGTTGCAAAATCATTTCACGTGTCAACAGGGTTTTCTGCTAAATGTGTCAACCATTTTCTTTTCCCGTTCAATGAAAGCAATAACTTTTCTATAGTGTTTTTTTCTTTGAACACACAGTTTTATTTTCCATTTTTTTGAAGATGAAATGAGAATTCTTGAATACCGTTGTGAGGAGCACAAAGGCAATATGTACTGGAAACCTGTTCCACGGCTCATAGGGTTAAAGCAGGTAATTTCAATTCTTCCAAATTCACATGAAGAACTGGTGTGAATTTGGGGTAAAAATAATATTAAAAAAAAAACAGACTTACACTGAATGCTTTCAGTGGGTAGAGCAAGTGATAGGAAAGAAGGAAAACCTTTAAATGGGGAACGATAAGGAATTTTGCACGTCCAGTTTGCCGTAGCTACGTCATAGAGTGGCATGAAGCTGTTCAACTGATGCATAGTCCAGAGAAAACAGTTTTTGTTTTTAAGATAAAGCAGTTAAAATCAGGATTTTGATTTGGGCAAAAGGTATACTGGTATGTAAACCATCCAGGCCTTCCCTGGTGGTACAGTAGTTATGACTTCAGGCTCCTAATGCAGGGAACATGGGTTAGGTCAGGGAACGAAATTCTGCACGCTGCAGAGTGTGGCTAGAGGGCTAACACATAATAAAGACGCTGAGTGGANTCAGGATTTTGATTTGGGCAAAAGGTATACTGGTATGTAAACCATCCAGGCCTTCCCTGGTGGTACAGTAGTTATGACTTCAGGCTCCTAATGCAGGGAACATGGGTTAGGTCAGGGAACGAAATTCTGCACGCTGCAGAGTGTGGCTAGAGGGCTAACACATAATAAAGACGCTGAGTGGAACAGCCTGGCTCATATATAAATGGCTTTGTTTAAAAAAAGATGCCAGGTGAATTCACAGACGTGTTAGTAACTTTTTTTTGGATTGAGGCCAAATTGGGATTCTGAGGCTATCTATCTCAATTCTTCCCAATTCTCACAAAGCCCACTGTCTCTGGTTCAAGCCTCTGCTCACATTCATTCTGACTTGTACGTCTCCTGTTGGGGCTACCTCATTTCTGTTTTCACTGCTCCCCTTTATTGTTTTTTGCTGTTTAGTTGAGAAGTCGTGCCAGACTCNCAAAATCATTTCACGTGTCAACAGGGTTTTCTGCTAAATGTGTCAACCATTTTCTTTTCCCGTTCAATGAAAGCAATAACTTTTCTATAGCGTTTTTCTTTGAACACACAGTTTTATTTTCCATTTTTTTTGAAGATGAAATGGGAATTCTTGAATACTGTTGTGAGGAGCACAAAGGCAATATGTACTGAAAACCTGTTCCACGGCTCATAGGGTTAAAGCAGGTAATTTCAATTCTTCCAAACTCACATAAAGAACTGGTGTGAATTTGGGGAAAAAAAATAATATTAAAAAAAAAAAACAGACTTACACCGAGTGCTTTCAGTGGGTAGAGCAAGTGATAGGAAAGAAGGAAAACCTTTAAATGGGGAACGATAAGGAATTTTGCACGTCCAGTTTGCCGTAGCTACGTCATAGAGTGGCATGAAGCTGTTCAACTGATGCATAGTCCAGAGAAAACAGTTTTTGTTTTTAAGATAAAGCAGTTAAAATGGGGGTTTTGATTTGAGCAAAAAATATACTAGTATGTAAACCATCCAGGCCTTCTCTGGTGGTACAGTAGTTATGACTTCAGGCTCCTAATGCAGGGAACATGGGTTAGGTCAGGGAACGAAATTCTGCATGCTGCAGACCGTGGCTAGAGAGTTAACACATAATAAAGACANTGGGGGTTTTGATTTGAGCAAAAAATATACTAGTATGTAAACCATCCAGGCCTTCTCTGGTGGTACAGTAGTTATGACTTCAGGCTCCTAATGCAGGGAACATGGGTTAGGTCAGGGAACGAAATTCTGCATGCTGCAGACCGTGGCTAGAGAGTTAACACATAATAAAGACATTGAGTAGAACAGCCTAGCTCATATATAAATGGCTTTGTTTAAAAAAAGATGCCAGGTGAATTCACAGATGTGTTAGTAATTTTTTTTTGGATTGAGGCCAAATTGGGATTCTGAGGCTATCTATCTCAATTCTTCCCAATTCTCACAAAGCCCACTGTCTCTGGTTTACGTCTCCTGTTGGGGCTACCTCATTTCTGTTTTCACTGCTCCCCTTTATTGTTTTTTGCTGTTTAGTTGAGAAGTCGTGCCAGACTCTCTGTGACCCTGTGGACTGGAGCCCACCAGGCTCCCCTGTCCATGGGATTCTCCAGGCAAGAGTACTGGAGTGGGTTGCCATGCCCTCTTCCCCAGAGGATCTTCCCAACCCAGGGATGGAACCTGCGTCTCTTGCATATCCTGCATTGATAGGCGAGTTCTTAACGACTGAGCCACCAGGGGCCCTTACGAATACATTTAACATTGTTTTACTTTCAGATGTACAACATATCAATTCTATATTTGTGTATACTAAAAAGTCATTTGTGTATATTGGTACAGCAACAACACTCTGAATTTATATATACCTGTCAGCACACTTAGTTACCGTTAAGTCTAGATAAGGACACAATGTTACCAGTGTTTTTTTTTTCCCTGTGATGAGAATGTTTAAGGTCTCCTTTCTTAGAAACTTTCAAATCTGCAATCTGCAATGCAGAATTCAAAATAAGTTTACTAACAAAATGCACAGCAATGGGGCAGAATATGTACCTTGTTAAATTGCACTTTTTTTCAGAGGGATAAATTGGGAGATTGGAATTGAGACCTATGCTCTACTTTATATGAAACAGGAACAGCTAAGTAATAAGACGGAGTCTCCTGGGTTGCAAGGAGATCCAACCAGTCCATCCTAAAGGAGATCGGTCCTGGGTGTTCATTGGAAGGACTGATGTTGAAGCTGAAACTCCAATACATTGGCCACCTGGTTCAAAGAACTGACTCATTGGAAAAGACCCTGATGCCAGGAAAGATTGAGGGCAGGTGGAGAAGGGGACGACAGAGGATGAGATGGTTGGATGGCATCACTGACTCGATGGCCATGAGTTTGAGCAAGCTCTGGGAGTTGGCGATGGACAGGGAGGCCTAGCGTGCTGCAGTCCATGGGGTCGCAAAGAGTCAGACACGACTGAGCGACTGATCAACAGTAACAGTTAAAAGATTACTTTCCAAGATAATTCCTGCTCAATACATATTTATTTATTTTTTTCAATACATATTTAACTCTGCCTCAGACAAGAATATTTTACCAACTCAGAACCAGGAATAGCCATGAGAATTTTAAGGTCTGTTCCTTAAGCAAAAGCAGGAGGGGACGTAAATTTTGAATGGTATTAGTTGTTTTTCTGGTAATGGTGATAATGAAGAAACTAACGTGACCCAGGTGAGTTTTCACCTTCTGCTGCCAATATTTCAAGGCCATAGTCATAAAACTGTGTGCGGTCATGACCAAAACTGCTTTTCACCTCCACACTTTATAGTGGGTGCCACTGTAAATTCATAATTTTACAAAATGGATCCATTTACTTTATAGAGTCCAAAGCCAATCTTTTCTAAAGCATTTTATTTCGCTCTGTAGGGATCCCCCGAATTATTACATTTAAGGAATTGGTGAGGTCTGAATGCTCCCACATAGTATAGAAATTGCATCTACAAATTGCCTCTCCCCCTTTGATGGGTTCGCTCTGCGAGTTAGGAATGTTGCATTTCACCTGAGCTATTTATCCAGAGTTATTGAAAAAGTATAAAAAAAATAAAAAGAAAAATGGTTCTCGACAAAGATGTTTCCTTAATCAGATTTACTTCAACACAGTGGGCTACGTTTCTACCGCTGTGATTCACTACTGGCCATATTTTAAGAAATCAAATAAGCGTAATTCAATCAGGTATGGTGTTTTTTTTTTCAACTGTTCCAAAAATTCAGAAGAGAGGAGCGTATAAATTAAAGGATAGTCTTGGAAAAGCATATTCAGTGTGTCATGAATTCATCAATTTTTCAGGATGAATGAAAGGTTCTCAAAGGCCTTTGGCCATGAGAGACTAGCTGTTTAATTTCAGAGTTTGCATATCCTCCCAACAAATCACATTGCCTTTGTCATACAAGATAGGTGGTTTTTATTTATTTATTATTATTTTTTTTTCATAGTCCTATTTACCAAGCTCCTGGAGAAGGAAACGGCAACCCACTCCAGTATTCTCGCCTGGAGAATCGCATGGATGGAGGAGCCTGGTGGGCTACAGTCCACGGGGCCGCAAAGAGTCGGACACGACTGAGCGACTTCACGTCACTTCACTTTACCGAGCTATGCTTTCATAGAAGGATTTTCTCCCAGGCATTGATGGAGCTGTTCTTCAGTGCTTCCTTGGAAAGCCTGGAGCATCTGCTACTTGCACTGAGGCTTATATTCACCTGTAAAGTAATTAATTCACTTCGTTGTTCCTTACTTGCTAAGTCATTCTAAGAGTCTCTGTGACCCCGTGGAGTGTAGCCCGCCAGGCTCCTCCATCCATGGGATTCTCCAGGCAAGAATACTGGAGCGGGTTGACTTTTCCTGCTCCAAGGGATCTTGCTGGTCCAGGGACTGAACCCGTGTCTTCTGCATGGGCAGGTAGGTTCTTTACCACTAGCGCCAGCTGGAAAGTCCTGATCTGTATGGACAGACACATAGATATTGATTCTTTCATCAAATTAAGTCCAAGCAGGAATTTATCTTTTTCCCCCCTGAGCTGCAGCATTTCCCATCTCCGTAGCACTATTTGCTATACTTATGGTTCTTTCTGCTTTAATACACCAATAAATTTTTTGCTCCATATGTACATATGTATTAACTTTCCTTCCTGTTTCTGCTATTTCAGGACTCCTGGAATTGTCAGAAGGGTAGACGTGCATTAACTGCTCTGTGNCTTTTTCCCCCCTGAGCTGCAGCATTTCCCATCTCCGTAGCACTATTTGCTATACTTATGGTTCTTTCTGCTTTAATACACCAATAAATTTTTTGCTCCATATGTACATATGTATTAACTTTCCTTCCTGTTTCTGCTATTTCAGGACTCCTGGAATTGTCAGAAGGGTAGACGTGCATTAACTGCTCTGTGAAGACTGAAAGAACCAAGAAGCCGTGTCAGGGTATCTTTCTTGCACTTTATAGTTCCTATGTTTTCTCTTGGACATTAAAAAAAAAAAAATGCTTTTGGCCAAGTCACGAGGCATGTGGAAGCTTAGCTCCTGGATCACGGACAGACTTCTGCTCCTTGCATTGGAAGGCAGAGTCTCAACCCCTGGATCACCAGGTAAGTCCCTCCCCTTGGACATTTTTGTCACGAGTGTCCTCCTCCAACATACAATCCAGCTGGGGGAAATCTTTGGAGTGTTCCCTCATATCCCATCTTTTGTTTCTGCCTAGATTCAGATGGGGGCTTCCCAGGTATCTCACTTGGAAAGAATCTGCCTGCCAGTGCAGGAGACTCCAGTTCAATCACTGCATTGGGAAGATCCCCTGGAGCAGGCGATGGCACCCCACTCCAGTACTCTTGCCTGGAAAACCCCATGGATGGAGGAGGCTGGTGGGCTGCAGTCCATGGGGTCGCTGAGGGTCGGACACGACTGAGCGACTTCACTTTCACTTTTCACTTGCATGCATTGGAGAAGGACATGGCAACCCACTCCAGTGTTCTTGCCTGGAGAATCCCGGGGACAGGGGAGCCTGATGGGCTGCCGTCTCTAGGGTCGCACAGAGTCAGACACGACTGAAGCGACTTAGCAGCAGCAGCAGCAGAAGAAATAACACTCCCACGGACAGAGAAGTCACAGAGGGTCACAAAGAGTTGGACACAAATGAACAAATAACACTCACATTTTCCACTCTTGTTTTCTTTAAAACTGTGAATATAACATATTTCCTGTAGGCTGATGTGAGGGACCTTTTTTTGCATTATGGATCATAATCATAGTTATTTCTGTCCTGTCTTTATTCATGTGACTTTAATGACTTGTGACTTTAATTATTCTTGTGACTTTAATCTTTAAATTTCTGAAGGTATTTCTATAAAACATATCTGGCCATATTCAAATTAACTTTTACATAACACAACCCGAGTTTGCTTACAGCTTCATATTAAAACATTTACAATTCATATTCTAATTTAAAAATAATAGACCAGAAGAACAAATTTATATTCCTAATTGGCAAGGTCGCTGCATATATTAGCACAGATGGAACCGTAATTATTTTTGAAATTACTCTAGCAACTAATTTTCTCTTCAAAAGTCTAATGAATTTTCTTTTATCCAAAATAGCTTATTGGACTCACTGTCATATGATTTACATTTTTTTTCCTTGTTAGCAATAATTTCGTCTCAGCCCTAATGATCTTAGAGGTGGAGGTATTTCTGAGGTGCATCTAAATTGTGTTTGTTCAAACTTGCATTTCATTTCCAGCTTGCCCAACTGCCTTTTCATCTTATGTTCTTAATCTCTACCACAGTGCTTACTTTTCAGCTATCAGGAGATAAACACATAGATGGGTAGTAACTTGTATTTCTTTTTCATTATATGATTTCTTGGGCTTTCGGCTACGATTAAAATCTGGTGTCTGGGAATTCCCTGGTGGCACGGAATAGGGATAGGAATAGCGGATAGGAATCTGTGTTCCAATGCGGGAGACATGGGTTCGATCCCCCGTCCAGGAGGATTCCACAGGAGGCAGAGCCCTTAAGCCCGTGAGCCACAGCTGCTTCAGCATACACACCCCAACAAGAAGGAGCCCCTGCTCCCCACAGCTANAATAGGGATAGGAATAGCGGATAGGAATCTGTGTTCCAATGCGGGAGACATGGGTTCGATCCCCCGTCCAGGAGGATTCCACAGGAGGCATAGCCCTTAAGCCCGTGAGCCACAGCTGCTTGAGCATACACACCCCAACAAGAAGGAGCCCCTGCTCCCCACAGCTAGAGAAAGCGCTCACACCGCAATGAAGACCCAGTGCAAGCAAAAATTACATGCACGCTTTTTAAAAAAGACATTTAAATTAAATATGTTATTTCGATTTGTTTGGGATCAGATGTCTTGACAACGTCGTTGTTAAAATGCAGCTTGTTTAAAGATATTTATTATAATACAGGGATTTCCCTGGTGGCTGAGTCAGTAAAGACTCTGCCTGCAATGCAGGAGACCGGGGTTTGATTCCTGGTTTGGGAAGATGCCCTGGAGAAGGAAACGGCCACCCACTCCAGTATTCTTGCCTGGACAATCCCATGGACAGAGGAACCTGGCGGGCTGCAGTCCATGGGGTCACAGAGAGTCAGACAGGACTGAGCTACTAACACACACACACACACACACACGCACACATTATAACACAGACGCCACACACACACACACACACATTATAACACAGACACTACACACACACACACACACACACACACACACTATAACACAGACGCTACACACACACACACACAGAGTATAACACAGACACTACACACACACACACACACAACACACGCTACACACACACACACACACACATTATAACACAGATGCTACACAGACACACACACACACAGTATAACACAGATGCTACACACACACACACACACACACACTATAACACAGACGCTACACACACACACACACACACACACACAGAGTATAACACAGACACTACACACACACACACACACAACACAGACGCTACACACACACACACACACATTATAACACAGATGCTACACAGACACCACACACACAGTATAACACAGATGCTACACACACACGCACACACATTATAACACAGATGCTACACACACATGCACACACATTATAACACAGATGCTACACACACGTGCACACACACACACATACATTATAACACAGACGCTATGATGAGCAGTGAGGTAAAATCTTTTCCTTTAGAGCTGACTATTTTAAAGCATTCTTTATTTCTGCAATGTTTTTCTTTTTTTGCAAAGGGGAATGTCCTCCTCCACATCAGTGAGAGATTTCAATTTCATCACTAATGCGCCTTTTCTCCTAAGTCCCTAGGATCCACTTCTGTCAGAATTCTGTTCATATTTCTGTTAGTGGAAATGCAACTCTATTAAAGAACTATGACCTGCTGGACAGCACAGGGACCTCTGCTCGATTCTCTGCAATAACCTGATGGTCACCAGGGGGAAGGATGGGGTAGGGATAGTCAGGGAGTCTGGGATGGACATGGACACACTGCTGTGTTTAACATGGAGAACCAGCAAGGACCTGCTGTCCAGCACAGGGGACTCTGCTCCATGTCACATGGCAGCCTGGATGGGAGGGGAGTTTGGGGGAGAACAGATGCATCCATAAGGATGGCTGAGTCTCTTCACTCTTCACCTGAAACTATCACATCATTGCTAACGGGCTAGACTTCAACACAACAGAAAAAGTTAAGAAAAAACCCTGGCCAAGTTTAGCAGGTGTGGTGTTATGATGGGCAAGGATGCTCCTTCAGCCCCTGTGTCTTACCTAAATTCTGCACACCAGCCAGAATAAACTCTTGACACCTACGATGTGTGTGGAGGACCAAGAAGGACTTTCTCTGGATATCCAGGACCATCAGGGAATTGCCAAAGGTATTCCCTGAGAGAGAGGAACGTGACTTGGAATTTCTTGCCTTACAATCATGAGTTTGGAGCTCAGGCTGAAGAAAGTTGTGAGGTGTCTAGTTTGTGTGAGCTGAGCTGTGTGGCTGAGAGTAAAGAATTTCCAGTGGGTTGTTCCTACGTTTCTCCTAAGGCTGTGTTTCTTTGTTAATGTGGGTGATGAAGGTCCCTTATGACACCTGCCTTTAGCTCTCAAAAGCAAAGATCAGTATGTCATTGATTATAGATCAAAATAGTGTTTGTTTATATATACTTCCTTTGCAGTCCAGAAGTCAGGACTTTGCCTTTCAATGCAGCAGGTGGGGGTTCAATCTGTGGTCAGGGAGCTAAGATCCTGCATATATCAAGGACAAAAAAAAACCCCCCAAAACAGAAGAAACAGAAGCAATATTCAACAGCAACAAATTCATAAAGACTTAAAAAATGGTCCAGATCAAAAAAAATCTTATCTTCTGTGATTGCCTTAACTAGGACTTCCAACAAGGAAACTATAAACAAGATGAAAAGACAACCCTCAGATGGTGGGAGAAAATAATATCAAATGAAACAATTGGCAAAGGATTAATCTGCAAAATATACAAGCAGCTCATGCAACACAGTACCGGAAAAACAAACAACCCAATCAAAACCTGGGCAAAAGGACTAAACAGACATTTCTCCAAAGAAGAGTTGCAGATGGCTACCGCCGAACAATGGATGCTTTTGAACTGCGGTCCTGGAGAAGACTCTTGAGAGTCCCTTGGACTACAAGGAGATCCAACCAGTCCATTCTGAAGGAGATCAGCCCTGGGATTTCTTTGGAAGGAATGATGCTGAAGCTGAA